>PVKB01006014.1:0-77035 GCA_004027205.1 Ctenodactylus gundi
GTTGTTATTATCCATATGACCACTGAATTGCAGGTGGTCCCAGAATCAAAGTTCCCTGTATAGAGATCTGACAGGAGCATAGGATAGTCCTATTGGGTTCTGATGACAAGAACATCAGAGACAAGTTTTGTATTACTAGACTCTAATTCTTAATGCACCAAGGACTTTGCTCGTATCTCAGATCTTCAGCTGAGTACTGCCAGGAAGGGAAGTTCCTCTTACATTCGACCTTTCATCTTTCTGTATAGGTGTGTATAAAGAATTGTACTGGAGGGTTTCTCTCAGGCTTCTAATTGGACAAAAGTTTCACAGTTTGACAGTGAGAATTCTCTAAAGCTGATCAGTCAGAAAGGTAGTCCTCCACACAAGTCAAAATGCACCCTTGAAGATGTGGTTTATTATCATCTACAAAGCCCAGCTCAAGGGCAGAAAGACACTATAGAATAACAGATACTGAGTCCGCTTTTGATATTACTATGTGCACATAAATCCTTCCTTTTAGATTATGAACCATAGCACATTAGTAGTGAAATTGAAATCAGGTGAATAAAATTTAAGGAACCAGAATTGCTACTTAAAATTTGGTACGCAGGATCCTGATCTGTCTTGACCTAATGGAAATACAAACAAGAACTAAACAGGTGAAGCATTTGCATGGACCTGTCAGGATCCTGTCTCCACAATGTGAAGGTCTCCATCACACTCACGCACCAGTACCATGGAAGTGGACAATGAGCTGCAAATTGAACTTCAAAGGGGACTGCCAGCCCTTCTAGCCAGCCCTGGGGCGAGAACTCTGGATTTCTAGCCACTTTCCTGTGGTATAGGAATAAAATTCATCTGTTACCATAGAATTTAATCCTCATATCATATAAGTGGCCTGAACACAAGCTAACCCCTAGGAGAAGCAAATAGACACCTTGGAAGTAGGCAGCATGTCCTAGCTCCAAATCCATGGGTTCCGCACATCTAGTGGTATCTATGGTTAAGAGATGTGTTCAAGAGCAGCTCTTGGAAATGATGTGCCAAAGAAACCTGAAATGGGAAAAAAATCAAGGTAGCCACTTGCAGCAAGTCCTCTACTTTGCACCTCACACCCTCTGTCTAAACTCAGGTGTGGCTTTCAAATCTCTCCCTCTGCAGAAGAGGATGTATCTCAAACTGCTAGGATGGTTGAAAGGACAGGTGCTTTTTAAGAAGTAGGTTTGTATAAGTATCCCAGACACCTCTGTTAAGAATTTTATCACAACTTTAAAGAAGAATTGGTGCCAATGCTCCTTAAACGCTTTCACAAAATTAAAAGAGAGGGAACACTGCCCAACTCCTTCCCAGAAGCAGGTATCATTTTGATCTCCAAACTAGATAAAGACCCAACAAAGAAAGAAAATTACAGGTTAATTTCCTTTATGCATATAAATACAAAAATCCTCAATAAGATACTTGCAACCAGAATGTAGCAGATTAATAAAAAGGTCGTATCCCATGACCAAGTTGGCTTCATCCCAGGGATGCAAGGCTGGTTCAACAATACACAAAAAAATTAATGTAATACAATTTTACTTTTCAACAAAAGCAAGGCCAAAAAACACAGCATCATCTCAATAGATTCAGAAAAAGGTTTTGATCAAATAAAACTCCTTTCCTGATCAAAACTTTGAGGAAAACAGTCATAGAAAGACACTACCTCAAGCAGATGAAAGCAGTTTATGACAATCCTACAGCCAACATCATCCTAAGTGGGGAAAAACGTTGAAAGCATGTCCCCACGGGACAAGAACAAGACAAGGATGTCCACTCTCACCATTTCTCTTTAACATAATGTTGGAAACCTTAGCCGGAGCAATCAGGTAAGAGAATGAAACGAAAGAAATATGCATAGGAAAGGAAGAAATCAAATTATATTTATTTGCAGATGACATGATCCTTTACAAAAAAGACCCCTAAGACTCTACCAGAAAACTCTTAAACCTTGTAAACAAATTCAACAAAGTTGCAGGATATCAAATCAATCCACAAAAGTCAGTAGCATTCCTTTTCAGCAACAAGAGAAAGAGATAAAAAAAAATCCCATTCACAGTCTCCTCAGAAATATTAAATACCTAAAAATCAATTATAACGAAACAATTATACTAAAAACTATGGTACTCTGAAAAAAAGAAATTCAATAAAATTTTAGAAAATGGAAAGACATCTCCTATTCCTCGATAGGCAGAACCAACATTGTCCAAATAGCCATACTAACTAAAAAGATATAGAGATTCAGTACAATCCCAATCAAGATACCAAGAACATTTTTTAGAGAACTGGAAAAAACAGTCCAAAAATGTATATGGAACCGTAAGAGGCCCAAAATAGCCAAAACTATCCTCAGCAACAAAGCAAAAGCAGGAGGCATAACAATACCAGATATTAAAATTGTATTACACAACAACAATGGTAAAAATAACATAGTATTGGCACAAAAACAGACAGGTGGATCAATGAAATGGAATTGAGGATGCAGAAATATCCCAAGTACCTTCAGCCTTCTGATCTTCAGCAAAGGGGCCAATAACACGCACTGGCGTAAAGACAGTTTCTCTAACAGATGGTGCTGGGAAACAGCCTGACCACAGGCAAAAGAATGAAATTAACCCACAACTTTCACCATGCACCAAATCAAGTCAAAACTGATCAAAGACTTAGACATCAAAATGGAAACACTGACCTTGTTGAAAGAAAACGAGGCAAAACCTTTGAAGACATAGGGCTAGGCAAGGACTTTCTCAATAAAACACCCAAAGCACAAGATATAACACCAAAAATCAACAAGTGGACTTAAATAAAATTAAAAAGCTTTTGCACAGCAAAGGAAACAATCAACAGGGTGAAGAGGGCACCCATGAATGAAGGAAAAAATATTTGCCAGTTACTCCTCAGAGGACTGTTATCAAGAATATACAAATATCTGAAAACAATTAGATTGTCCAAAACAAAGGACCCAATCAAAAACTGGGAATCTGAAATGAATAAACAGTTCTCCGAAGAAGTCCAAATGGCCAATAAATACATGTGAAAACATGCTCAATATCCTTAATTATCAGATAAATGCAAATTGAAATAACACTGAGGTTCCATCTAATGCCAATGAAAAAAGCTGCTATTAAGAATACATATAAACACACACGCATGTGCACGCACGCACACACACACACACACACACACACACACACACACACACACACACACAAATGCTGGTGAAGCTGTGGGGAGGAAAAGATGCCTTCTACATTGCTGTGATACTGTAAACCAGTACAAGCATTATGGAAAACAGAATGGAGATTCCTCAGGAAACTGAAAATCAGCATTTCACTTGACCCAGCTATATTTCTTTTGGTTATCTTCACCAAAGAGTTAAAGTCACTATAAAATACTAATACATGCATGCCCATGTTTATAGCAACACAATTTATAATAGCCAAGATGTGCTTTATAACATATGAATAGACAAAGAAGATGTGATATATATATATATATATATATATATATATATACATACATACAGTGGAATACTACTATGCCACAAAAAGTGACAAATTTGAGTTATTTCTTGGGAAATGAATGTAACTTGAGAAGATTATGCTCAGCAAAATAAATCAGACCCAGAAAGTTAACTATGATATGGTTTCTCTGATATTAGAAAACCAAACCATTAAAAAAGTAAGATAGATGAAAGAAAGTATGAAAATGGACTTTGTGAAGTGGGAAAGGGAAAGTGGGTGGGGGGGGCGGTGAGAGGGAGGAAAGAGGAAAGAGATGAGACATGTAAATTTTAAAAAGTAATATTTTATAATACCATTACTTTTTAAAAATTAAAAGATTTTCTTACACCAAAAAAGTCTTTGGTCAGTTTCCATCTAGTCTGACAAGTCACTAGAAACAGGAAGAAGAACTCTACAGAAAGATCAATGTAACAGAAATTCAGATTGACATTCAAGTATGTTATGGTACAGCCAGACAATTTCTACTGTGGCAATTAGCAGAAACTGGGAGTTCATTCTTATCAGCCTTTCTATTTCCAGGAAAATTTGAACTTTTCTAGAGTACTTTCCTCTATGATTTCATTTCACTGTGAGATAAACAGTCGAAAGTGCAATGTAAAAATGGATGTAAATCAAAATAGTTGTCATGTGAACACTGGTGAGAAAGAGCTACTGTGACCTCCAGAACTCAGATGTGAAGCACCCAGGCCACCGTGACAGGCCAGGGTGTCACCTCACAGATCAAGGCTCTTATATCACCTCTCAGCACTGCACAGACACAGGCAGCTTGTTTTTCAGGAGTCTTTTCAGTGATATGCAGCCAGATTCTGTTCCTATTTTTTAAAGCTTGTTAGAATTCTAGTTTGAAGACCTTATGTAGTTTTTTGGCTATCCCTTTCCTTTTGCTATTTAATCTTCATCTAAATCCTATGCTGATGAGTAAACCAAAAAATAAGAATAGGTGTTATGAACCAAGTTTTTTTTGAAAAAAATATGAATTTCTGTCCAATCTCCTGCCATTCTACTAAGCCTAATTGCAGAACTAATGTTTTCATTGAGTTGACAGACAGATACTATGCATAAATTGCAAAAAGGAAATTAATCTAATGACCGTTCACAGTTGTTCTTTCCTCAAATCTCAGTTTCTCGGTCCATTGTGCCATATAGTCAAGACAGAGGCTCCTAAGATTGCCAAGACTTTGTAATATACCCAGTGTAAACCGTGTTTAAGGGGTAAAGTAAAAATGCTACCTGCCAGCAAAGAAGCTCAAGAGCACGAAGGAGTAATGTGAAAAGTGGCAAAACAGGACTTTAGAGAGTGGTCTTTGCACAATGCTGTAATATTTGGCACCATCAGCGGAAGGATTTTCAACCACTCAGCATCTATACCCCAATAGGGCTCCATCTCGTATTTGGAAAAGAACTGTTTTTATATTCTATGTTCAACATAAATCATGTAGCCCACAAGTAATTTCTAATTTATGTATTATTTCATCCTATGACTTAGAGTCAAGGTGACACCTCTGTCCCTATGCACCCACAATTCTAGCACTGCAAAGAGATTGAAAGACAGAAAAATAAAATGAGAAGTCGGGGAGACAGCTTCCCTGTGAGTAGTAAATTTACTATCCCTGAAATGAGCTCTGTACTTCAGAGGTCTGACTCTAGACACAGAAGCTTTGATGAATATTGAAGGAATATGGGAAGATGCCTCATACCAGGTCATAATCCTGTCATCACTAAGGGAGTTGCAAAGAAAACACAGGGGTCTACACTCCTGGAAACTGTGCATGTCATTTCATGAACAAGGCAAATCCAAGCCTTCTTTGTCTTTCACAAATCAGATGGAAATAGTAAGTTTCTGAATCTAATGGGGTTCAGTCTACATGCCTTTCAACTTGTTGAGTGAAATAAGTATGGCTGCTCCAGAGACTGGTTTTCTAAGCTATCTAAAATTAGTGGTGGAATGAGAAGGATATTGGCAGGAGGCAGGTGTATGTTCCAGTGATGAAAGTTGATTTACTCTGCAATTACGCTTGTCCATACAACATAACTGTATCCTAAAATGTGTCAGGGCAATGGTGGCCAACAGTCAATTTGGCTGGTCGAGGACTGAAGCCCGAGGAGTCAGAGGTGAGTCACAGGTGACAAAGGTGAAGTAGAAACGTTACAAATGAAAAGGGCAGTTGCTCCCAGCATTTTTGTTACCTCACATAACCAAGATGAGAGACACGAGCATTTGTTAAGATGAGAGAGGGAGAATGACTAGATAGTCTATGTGCGGGCTGGTGTCTTTACTCTGATGTTTCCCGCTAGTGACTGTGGGGGTTAGGGACAGTCATTTTTAACACTCAGCAACAAAATACAAGGATTTCCATAGCAACTGGCTAATCCACCTAAAGGCAGCCTAGAAGCTGCCAGATGGGATTCCTGTTAGCACAGCTAGGTCACACGTGGCCATTTCCCACAAAGTGCTGCCAAGGTGATCGTGAACTGTGCCTGGATACAGTCAAATCCAACTCTCATTCTGGAAAAGAGCACTTGCCTGAGGGCAACATCTGCTTCTGATCACTCATGAGCTTAACTGTGAGACTCTTATTACTCAGAAGTGTTTATACACATACCACATGCTCTTCCTTGTGTCCAGCTTCAATGAAAGCTTCTTTGATAAGGAAGACAAACAGAGAAAGGTGCACTTTGGAATTACAAACATTTGCCTTGAATTAAAAAAAAAAGATTATGAATGCGTCAGAAGTTAGAGAAAAGAAAAACTCTTGTCTTGTTCTGGCTCCTTACCGGTAGTTTGCTTCCTGGACCAATCTACAAGAGCCATCCCAATGAGATCAACGTTTTTTGCCTCAAGCAGTAAGAAGTACAGAGGTAGAGCAAAGTTGTCATCTATTTTGCCCTCCAGGGATTTCTCCACCTCAGTTTGCTGCCCCCACTCTGTCGTAGTACCCAGCAATTGGCACTTAAACTGAAAGCCTTGTTTCTGCATTCTTAGTAAAGACACACAGAAGGGGCCTCTAACCGAGGAGGTTTCTCTGACATCGCATTGTTCAGCAAGAATCCCTTGCCTAAGAAACAGCAAATCACTAGTGATAAAGAAAAAAAAATCAATTTCCTGCTATTTTTTCTGCTTTAACCAAGATACATTTTTGTCCTTCCTCCTAATGCCTGACTCTATTCCTACACACTGGGTGCAGTGTTTCAGATATCCATATGGAAACTTCTGCTCAACCCAACATAAAAAAACATTTCCCAAATCCATTTACTTGCTTACAGAAGAATTAAGTAGCTGTGTCTTTCTGGGGATTCACTGAGGCAAAATATTCCCAGGGAACCCTAAGGAAATTTCTATCAAAAATCATCTGTGAATGCCCTTACAGCAGACAATGTTCTATAAGTCTATCTTCTTTGGGGTTTCTAACATGTAAATATGGCTCAGTGATAAGGAAACATCTAGATTTTTCTGGCCTAATTTTTCGAATACTCTTTATTCATGTTCTCTGCTAGATAAAGTGCATCTTATGGTGGATAAGAAATTTTGTGAGAACCCAAAAATCTTTCATTAAGAGCATCTGGCTCCTCTTTGATTTTTTTTTTCAGTCTTAGAAATCATTCTGAGAACAATTACAAGCACATCTGGGTTGGGAGAATTGAGTTATTTTCACATTAAAATCAAGGCCAACCTCTAAGTATGTCAATTTAAAAGCAAAACTATTAAAGCTATATGGACTTCCAGACAATAAATATGGACCACCCCTTCATTTACTGAAAGAAACAACAAAATCATTTAATGTATTCTTTTATTATTAATACTAGGATAAAATAATGGCCAGATATTCATTCTCTCAAATTTCCAAGTTGCATTTATGTGATCTTATTTCCTTAAAGTGACTCTTAAAGGATTGTGTCAGAAAAAGCCCAAGGATTTCTTTTAGGTTGTTACAAAATTTTAGGCAAGTGTTTCTAGTGATATCAAATCCAGTTATTAACTGAGCTTAAAAATTGCCAGCGCACTAAACCTTTCTTGTTTCTAAATTCAATTTAAGATTCAGCAAGTATTTACAATGAGAAAGGAATTATTTTTAGTGCTGGAATCTATAATAACTCAGAGGTAGACAGTCCTCTACCTATCAATTTTAAATTTATTTTCGGTTTCTCTTCTTTCAGTGTCTCTGCTTCTTTTTCATGCCCTTTCCCAATTTTTCCTTTCTGTCCTCCCTCATCTCCAAAGAACTTGCAGTCAACAAGTCCAAAATAATATATTTTTTTGTTACATGGACAAGACTAACCTCCGTGAATCTACTGATTTTCTCACAAATCTGAAACTCAGCGAATGACATGCCATTATTTTTTACCTTCTTTCCATCAATCCTAAATAGCAATGTAAAATCCAGCCTCTATAACCCCTGACTTCTTTTTCTTTTGCAACGAAGTAGCCGCTGAAATCAATGGCTGCAATCTCTAGAGGGCTTCCTCAGTCCACACTTCCTCTCCATCCTGTGGTGTTGTTCCCATTTTTTCTCATGCAGGTATCTGCAATTTCTCATGCGTCCTTTTGTGTCACTCAACAGCTCTTCCTAAAGGAGACAATTGACCATTCAAATCCCTGCTTTAAAATCTTTCAGCAGTGTCTTACTTCCTACAGATGAAATTTAAATTCTACGTAGCGTATACACATCCCTTTGTGATCTGTGTTGTTGAGTTATTCAGCTGCATACACGTATATTCTTAACTGTCTTCCCAAACACCACAACCTCACACCTCCACTCCATTACTCATGTTCTTCATTGATTTACAATGCCCACGCCCCTCTTATCAACATGGTAGAAACTTGTCAATTCATGACTCAACATTACTTTTTATAATTCCCTTCCTTCCTTCGCGTTCCTCTACCACAGCACATAATTATAACAGATCACCTCATTCATGTACCCAAACTGTTCACACATACCTCTCCCACACCTATTATGAGTTTTCTTAAGATAACTATCATTTAAAAATTTCTCACTTGCAATGCTGCACCTCACCTGTGCTGCCATTAAAGGCTAAATAAGTGATGATATTCATCTTTCTCATGGTGTCAGCAGTAGTCAGTTCAGTTGGCCATCTTTCTAGAATTCTCTAAATAATTCTGTTTCTTGATTTCTGTTGCATCACTGAAATATCTTTTTTTCCAGATCCTCTGATAATTCCTGCTACTGGTCCTATTTCTTTAACATTTAATATATCTTTAAGATATTTTTGTTTCTGTTCCTTCTTTTTCTCACATGAATCCTTTCCCTGGATGGTATATGAAGACTTTGCCTCTAAATAGTCTGAGATGTGACCAGCACTATTAGCCAGAGGCAAACATCCTAAAATCATTCTTTCCTCATGCTTCCTCTTAATCTCAGAGGTGTTTCTGTATATTTTCATGGCACATTTTTAAAAATTTTATATTCTAAATTGAGTCCAATGGTTATCTTTTGTCATTGATGAGGAAATTAGTGCATCAGAAGTCTAGAGAGACTCCCAAACCACTATTACCAGGAACACAAACACTAGCCTGTGTACAGCATAACCAAATCAATCAGTAGAGTTGGCGGGGAGTGTGTGGTATAAGTAGGGGTTGGGAAGAAACATGGAAGGTGGAAAGAAGAAGAAATAAATGTGATTAAGATATGATATTTCATGCTCCAGTTCCCAAGCTGAATGTAATTATTATGTATTGCAAACACATACTAATAAAAATAATAATTATGAGAAAAAATACATAGAAAATAATATGCCACCTCTATTTTCTGTTTGTAAGCAGGAAACTATTCATGACAACTCACTGTGACCAAAGAATTCTTCGAATGATAACTCTGCTCTGCAGTGTAAAAGCCACAGCCTGAGCCTCACCTAAGCAGGGTGGTGCCCTCATGTAAGATAATGACTGCGTCGTTAAAGCTTGCAGAATGATGCTTTGGAAAATGTCTACTTGGAAGGCAGAAGCAGGTGAAAATTCTCCTTCATAGAAGGACAAGAGGGAGTATCTCTAGTTTTTCTATAACTAGGAAAATATAGTATAAGTAGTTTTTCCTCTAACTATAGCTCCCTATTTGTCTCCATGAGATTAAAAAACATAGGAATCATTTTCAGATGAACTCGAGTCACTGCCCAATGATCAATAGTGTATTTCACTTCTGCATTGGATTCAGGCCTTGGCCTTACAGAGGAATATTTTAATTTCTGAAAAGAATGGAAACTATCTCAGTTTTATTTTTCCTGATGAATAAAACATAATTTACTAAAATTCTAATATTTGTGTGTGTGTGTTTATGGAAGACAGAGAAAAAAGAAGAAGGAGAGAGAGGTATTTTAAAGGAAATGGTTTTCCCATGGCTACCCAGCCTGGAGACTGGAGAAAAGCACTGATCCTCTGTTTGACTCACCATAAATTATGCCTGGCCCTCACCATAAACCTATCAGTAGTGTTGATTTACTACAGTGATGAAGTTCCTTAATGTTCACGTCTCTTCCAGGATGTCATATGTTTTCAACTTTGTCCCAGAGCATTGTGCTCACATTCTGATATTACAATTCAGGTTCTACAGAACTGTGAAACGAACACAGTCCTTCTCTAGCACTCATCTCTTAATTTTCCCTCTGTTGTCCCACGAATGTCACGACAGACGTTGTTGGATGCCTCTGTAACCTTCATGTGCCATCTTCGTTTTTCTTTTCCATCACAGTCTCCCAACGAGGGAAGAATTCCATCAACTTTCACACAGCCATGTAGCCTATGAAGCCAATCTCGACCCTCCCTCTTGGTGATTAGGTTATAGATGAACAGGTAATACCATCCCGTTAAAGTTTAGATCTAAAACATGCCCCAGAAGTCTCATGTTTTAAGAAGTTGGGCTTTCAAAAACTGATTGATGGGCCCATTAAGATGCTATATTCAACAATATGTTAATCATTGGTGAGTTCATAGCTGAAAGCGCTTTTAGGAGGAGCCCAGTCAGAGGAAGTGGGCCACTGGGGACTTGCCAATGGAGAACAGATCACTTGCTTTGGATCCTCCCTGCCTCTCTCTACCTCCTGGCTGCCATGGGTTGAGTAGCTTTCCTCTGTCATACCTTTCTGCCATGCCCTTTGTGCCTGAAAGCAAGCCAACTACAGGTGGAACCTTCTGAAACCATGCACCAACATAGTCTTCTCTTCTTTTATCAGTGTCAAGCATTATACCTCAGTGACAAAAAAGATAACTAGTACGCGTCTGTGCAAGGAAAATCTACTGAAGATGGTTGTGGTTTCTCAGGAAGGACTTTTACTAATGATCTCTATATATTCTTTCATATTTTTCCAGACGGTACATGTGATACGGCACTCATTTTGAGTTGTACTTAGACATCAACAGACAACATTTTATGATCTTTGGAAATAGTAATTTGAAGAAATAAATACTTACGTGAAAGGCACCCACCAGTTCATTTTGCATGGTTAGTATCTTTGATTAGAATGAGCCATCAAGGCAATAAATGAAGCAAACAGAAAGCATAATTTTAATTTACAGAATAATGACGGGTTTAATTGTGTCTTTAGGACAGGAAGGAGGAGTCCTGACTAGGAGCATAGAGAGATCCGCCAAGCTTATTATATAATTCCTAGTGTTAAGTGTGGGGAAGAAGCTGATCCAACCCCTCCTGAGAGCAGATCTGTTCCTTCAGCTGTCCCAATTGAGTGAAAACCTTCCAGCAGGATAGACAGAGCACTGGCATGTAAATAGGAGGCCAGACACAGTGCTTTATCGTCCTGATGGATGAACTATGTCCGCAGAGCTCTGTTTCTCTCCTTGCTGGGCAGGTTGAACTCATTGATCCAGAAGTTCCTTCGGTTGCAGAACTTTTCAATATTGTGGTACACTAACAGGAGCTCTGTGTTCCAGAAGAGTGTCCCAGCACGAGACACTCAGAAGCACAGGAAGTGGGAGGAAGAGCCGTCCCAAGTGTGGCAGCTCTAGGACGTCTCATTCTTTTACTTCTGAGTGGATAAAAACTTGTTAAAAATGTATCCCTCCTCACGTTCTGCCCTCCCTTAACTATCTTCTTTGCCTTCTCTGTTGCTGCTCTGCCAACCTTGTTCTCTTTCTCAGCAGTGCCCAAGAACCTCAGAGAGATCTGGCATAGGCTCAGAACAGGAGATAGTTAAATGACAACAAATTTGAATGAAGACATCTACAGTTTTTAAATTAATCAACACTGGGGAGATGGCTGGAAACTGGTCTATTCGATTGAATCAATTTTCTAAAAAATAACAATGAATCAAAATGATTCCATATGGATACATTCATATTGGTAGTGCTGGTTCAAACATCTTGGTCTTTAAAATATTGCTTCTTGATCCTTTACCTACAGCTAAAAACAAACAGAACAGTGAGTAGAGAACGATTTTCACGTGCCTGTCCCCTAACAAAACTATTTGTGTTAATCAGCCTTCTACTGCTAGCACAAAATGCCTGACATACACAACTTACAGGGAAAAGATTTAATTCAGCTAATGGTTCCAGGTGTTTCAGTCTATAGTTGCCCCAGCGCAGAAGAGTCGTGGTGAAAAGGTGTGGTGGAAGAGAGCTGCTCAACTCACAGCAAATAAGAAACAGGGAGATGGGAAGAAGCAGACAGAAAAAAGATCAAGGCATGGATATTGTCCCTAAAGTCACACCACTCTGGCCACCCAGAAACATCCAGAAGATGTTTGAGATGAGGTGAAGCTTACTAATATCCTAGGCCTTTCTTAAGCCAATTGAGTTACAATTAAGATTAATTATCACGCCATCCAAAAAAACAACATATTCTTGAGCTCTTCAAGTCTTGGATATTGCTGTTTGTAAAGGGACTGGAGTGCATCAGAGGTTCTCAAACTTAATCACCACAAAAAGCTGAAGATAATATCTACACACCCCCGAGATCCTCTTAGACTTAGTATGTTGATGTCCTCAGATTTGAGAACCATTAGTGTGAGAGATATACAGATAACCCAAAGTTTATGACAAGTTTACAGTGGAATAAAGGCAATATGCACTCTATACAAACCATTCTTCAAATTTTTACTGTAGGTATTTTCCTGGGTTGTGACATGCAGCAGAATAATTTTTATGATGCCAGGTAATGGCAGCAAGCCTCAGCTCCCAGACCCAATTTGATCACCTGGACTGAGTTGCTAAACTAAGCTAGGGTACTTGGTAGATGAGTTGTACTTAATGTAATTCCAACATCACTATATTTTCAGTGAGTTTGTGGGGAATATAACCCCATCTTTGGTCCAAAAATCTGTCTGTCTGTCTATGTATCTATCTTTTTACAGTAGAAACATACAAAATTACAAGAGAAAAATACCTCTACTTTTATTTTTTATTTTAAAATTTATTCTAACAACAGCATTCATACATGACACTGAAAGTGGAAAACTTAACCTTATTTGCTCCATGTTAATAGATTTGTTTAAATCTTCCATGATGGCTGAAAACTTGTTAGAACTGAATTCATTTCATGATCTATATTTACTTGTTTACTGGGTTTAGAACCTGTTCTTTTCTGGAGACTGAAATCACTCACCAACTCATGGGACAGGTCACACTGCAAGGACACCAACACTACTCTGGGAAGACTTCACAGGCTTCTGCTATCTATTCACTCCAAGCCCTTCCTCGATCTTGCAATTGAAGACTTGCTCACAGTTTTTCTGGAGCACAGTATTAATTTTGCGACTCTGTCAGTGTTTCAACTTCTCTACAATTAACATCAGATACTTTAGGGATACACTGTCTTCCTCAGTATGAGGTCCTCTTCCTAAAGATTGAATGTTACATATTGAAAGTTAATAAACAATGGGGAAACTCATGTTTTATATTTCTTTTGTATGTCGTCAGAGTCCTT
This sequence comes from Ctenodactylus gundi, assembly GCA_004027205.1. Lineage (NCBI taxonomy): Eukaryota > Metazoa > Chordata > Mammalia > Rodentia > Ctenodactylidae > Ctenodactylus > Ctenodactylus gundi. The sequence goes on from PVKB01006014.1 coordinate 13,433, forward strand.
GGTCTGATGTGAAACACATGAGAAAGAGCAGAGAAGATCATACCTGACTGACCATGACCACCAGCCCAGGATTCAGCTTTTTGCAGGGGCCTGTAGAACTTTTAGGACTTCACTATTTTGAAAATCTACTGTTTAACATCCCCTAAACATCTCTTATTTGCTTAAAATTTTTCTGAGTAGCATGAGTACACCCTCCCTAACATAAGCTATTCATCCATACCTTTAACCTTCCCTGACTTCGTGGCTCGCTTCCCACCCATGGCCTGTGGCTGGAGGGGTAAAGGCACGTACTCTTGCATTCCTGAAGAATTGTTTTTGAAGGTTTCTCTACAGCAGTCTTCTCGTATTCTTGGTTTTACTTCCCTTGGCTCAGTTATGTGCAAACAACTGAGATAATTTTCTGAACATATTGATGGAAAATGCCAAAATTAACAATTCATAAGTTTCAAATTGTGCATTGTACTTGGGAGCACGATGCTGTCTTGCACTGTTCCACTTTGTTGCCCCCGAGACCAGAATCATTGATCACTGTCTGGTGTGTCCACACTGTGTTTACTACCCATCTCATGGCTATTGTGAGAAAAGCTATATTATTACAACTTTCACCTTACTATATTGCTATCATTCTTCAAATTGTTATTAGTTATTGTGATTTGTCTCTTATTGTGGCTACTTGGTAAATTCAACTTTAAGTATTATACTCAAGGATGTATAGGGAAAAAACAGTATACACATGGTTTGAAACAATCCACAGTTTCAGGCGTTCACTTGAGATCTTAAAATACGTCCCCTGCAGGTAAGGTGGAGTATTCTTGGTATTCTAGGGCTTAATTACAGAGTCGCTATTTACCGCCCCCCCCCCATCTCCTTGAGTGGTTGAAAGGATCATATTTCTCTAGAATCCTAGGAATATGTAAGGAAGAAAACCAAATCTCCAATACAACAGAAAGTCCCCAGTACAACAGAGCTTCTGGTGGGAGGGCAAAAGAGACAAACAATTGGCTAAATGTGTAATATGTTAGTTATGGGGACTGAGCAGAATCACACCGGAGTAGGTAGGGCAGGCTTCCTGGGCAAGTGACTTGTGCAGTGAGTTGTGCAGGGCCTCGTGTTCACAAAGGCCTACACTTGGAGCATAATACCCTATGTTGTCATATTAAAATTTAGAGTAATTTCATTTTTGAATCTTGGTTTTTGAAAGTGAAAGTCCTACATGGCAACAAGACATGCACTCGGGACTTGGCACCACAGTCCCACCTTCAACTCCCTGGTCTCCACTCCTTGTCACCCAGAATCCCCCAGTGCTCTCCTTCACATCTGTCACCTCCACAGACAGTCATTCAGAATCTTCTCGGTACCCTTATCATTTCCATTGCCTCTACACACCCTCATCCAGAGTCACCAAAGCATCTCTCAGGGATATAGTTCTCCCAGGTGCACATCTAAATCCAACGCAGCCACCTCCCTCCATCGTTCTCATTGTGCCTTTTTGCCGTTCTAATCATCTGTTTCCCTTTTCCCTATTTTATTGATGTGTATAAATGCAATACATAAAGTTTACATTGCTCTTGAGTATTTTGTGCACATACATATCATGGCAAAAATTATTTCCTTCTTTTTTTCCCTACCCTTCCATTACCTATTCTCCCCTCCAGTTTCCATTATTCCCCACAATAAGTTCTATGAAATAATTATGATCTGAGTTTCTCATATAAGAGAAATCATTCGATATTTAACTTTCTGTTTCTGACTCACTTCACTAAGCATGATGGTCTCAAGTTGCCTCCATTTACCTATAAAAGCCTCCAACCTATCTGCTTGTATAGATGACTAGTATTCCATTATGTACAAATATCGCGATTTATGTATCCACTGGTCTGTTGACGGGTATATTGGTGTCTTCCCCATTTTAGCTATTGTTAGTTGTGCTGCTTTGAACATGGATATACATGTATCTCTGTTATGTGTTGTTTTTAACTCTTTTGGGAAGATTCCCAGGAAAGATATCACTAGATTAAAGGAGATATTTATTTCAAGACTTTTGAGAAACTACCATACTGCTTTCCATAGTGGTTATACCAGTTTAGACTCCCACCCGCAGTACAGGAGGGTTCCTTTTTCCCCACAGCCTCGCCAGCACTGATTGCTGTTTGTGTTCCTATATGCAATCTCCCTGAAGTTAGATGGGATCATAGTGTTGTTTTGATTTGCATTTCTCTAATGGCTAAGGATGTTGAACGTCTTTTCGGGTACTTATTGGCCATTTGAACGTCTTCATCTGAGAACTGCCTATTATATTTCTTTTGATCATTTTTTCAGTTAAATCTCTGATTTTGATGGGCTTACTTTTTTTTCAGTTCCCTGTATATTCTGATGATGAGCCTCCTCTCTGAGGTATTAGTGGTGAAAATTTTTTTCCCAATCTATTGGTTCTCTTTTTACACTGATGATAATTTCCTTTGCTGTGCAGAAACTTAATTTGACATAATCCCAATTGTTATTTCTGGGGGCTATTTATTTTGTTTTTGGTGTCTTATTAAGTAAGTCCTTGCCTACACCTATGTCTTTCAGATATTTTCCTAATTTATCTACCAGAAGGTTCAGTGTTTCAGTTTTAATGTCTGGATCTTTGATCCACTTTTATTTAATTTAGCTGCATGGTGTCAGGTGTGTGTCTATACTCATTCCTCTACATGTGAACGTCCGGTTTTCCCAGCATCATTCTTGAAAGAGGCTATCCTTTTCCCAGTGTATGCTTTTGGATCCTTTATCAAAGATGAGGTTGCTGAGAGTATTTGAGTTTGCCCCTGCATCCTCAATTCTGTTTCCCTGGTCTACTTGTCTGTTTTTGAGCCAGTACCATATAATTTTTACAACTATTGCTTTATAGGATAACTTGATGTCTGGTGTTGTAATGCCTCCTCCCTTAGTCTTATTACTCATGATTGCTTTGGCTATTCTAAGTCTCCTTTGGTTCCATATGAATTGAAGAATTATTCAAGTTCTGTTTTTAAAAAAGGTTGATATTTTGATGGGAATTGCATTGAATCTATATATCAGTTCTGTCAGTGTAGTCATTTTGACTATACTGATTCTGCCTATCCAAGAACAGGAGATGTCTTTCCATTTTCTGATGTCATCTACAACTTCTTTCTTCAGTGTAATATAGGTTTCTTTACATAGGTCCTTCACTTCCTTGGTTAGGTGTGCTCCCAGGTATGTATGTATGTATGTATTTATTTATTTATTTATTTTTGTTGGGCTACTGAGAATGGGATTATCTTCTGAGCTCTTTCTCAGTGAGTTCATTGTTGGTATAAAGAAATGCTATTGATTTTTTAGTATTGACTTTGTAGCCTATGATTTGGCTGAATTTGTTTACTATTTCTAAGAGTTTCATAGTTGAGGTTTTGGGGTCTTTTATGTAGATAATCATATTATCTGCACATAAGGATAGTTTGACTTCTTACTTTCTAATGCATATTCCCTTTATTTCATTTTTGGCTGCTTGCTATGGCAAGTGTTTCACGGACTATGTTGAATAAGAGTATGAGAGTGGACAGCCTTGTCGTGTTCCTGATTTAAGGGGAAATGCTTTCAATTTTTCTCCATTTACTAGGATTGTGGTAGGTTTGGCATACATGGTTTCTATGAGTATGACATAAGGCCCTTCTATAACTATTTTTCTCAGAGTTTTTATCATGAAAGGGTATTAAATTTTATCAAAGACTTTCTGCATCTGTTCAGATGATCATGTGGTTTTTGTTTTTGCTTTTATTGATGTGATGTATTACATTGATTGATTTACATACGTTGAACCAACCTTGCATTCCAGAAATGAAGCCCACTTGTTCATGGTTTATGATCTCTCTAACTACTTACTGGATTCTATTTGCCCGAATTTCATTAAGAATTTTTGCATCTATATTCCTTCCTGGGTAAGTCTTTATCTGGTTTGGGGACTAAGGTGATGCTAGCTCCCAGAAATGAGGTTGGTAGTATTCTTTCTCTTTCAACTTCCTAGAACAGGGTGAGAAGAAATAGAGTTAGTTCTTCCCTGAAGCACTGAAAAAAATTCTGATATGAATTCATCAGATCATAGGTTTTTATTTGCAGGTAGAATTTTTACTACTCCTTCAATTTCTATGTGTGTATAGGGTTTATTCATGATTTTTATATCTCCTTCATTCAATTTTGGTATTCAGTATATGTCTAGAAAGTCATCCATTTCTTCCCAATTCTCTAACTTGTTAGAATATAGGTGTTCAAAATAATTTCTCATAATATTCTGAATTTCTGCAGAGTTTGCTGTAATTTTTCACCCTTTTCATTTCTAAGTGCATTAATCTTTGGGGGTTTTTTGTGAGTTTAGTTAGAGGTTTTTCTAGCTTGTTTATTCTTTCAAAGAACCAGCTCTGACTCATTAATCCTTTTTATTGTCTTTTTAATTTTAATTTCATTAATTTCAGATCTAATCTTTGTGATTTTTTTCTGCTTTTTGGCTTAGATTGTTCTTGTTTCTCTAGGGCCTTAAGATGTATCATTAATGTGTTTATTTGTGACTGTTCCGTTCTTCTGATGTGTGCATTTATGGCTATAGATTTCCATCTAAGTACTACTTTCATCATGTCCCATAGATTCTTGTATGTTGTACTTCCTTCATCATTTAACACTGAAGTTTTTGATTTCTTTTCTGATTTCTTCTGTGATCCATTGTTTGGTCAGTAGTAAGTTGTTTAGTCTCCACATATTTGTGTATTTCCTTATATTTCTTTTGCTGTCAAGGTCCAGTTTTATTCCACTATGATCTGAAAGCATACAAGGAATTATTTCTATTCTTTTGTATTTACTTATGCATGACATATGACCTAGAATATAGTGTATTTTAGAAAATGTTCCATGTGTTGCTGAGAAGAACATGTACTCAGTTGGTGTTGGGTGGAAAACTCTGAACATTTGTTAGGTCCAAGTTTTCTATTTTATCATTTCAATGTTGTATATCTTTGTGGATTTTCTGTCTGGTTGATATGTTTATCTGTGACAGTAGAGTATTAAATTCCCCTACTATAATTGTATTGTGGCCTATATGACATTTCAGGTCTAATAATTTTTGGTTTACATAATTGGGTGCTTCAGAGTTGGGGGTCATATATATTGGATGATTGTGAATTCTTTCTGTTTTACTGTTCACTTAACCAGTATATAGTGACCATCTTAGTCTCTCTTAATCTGTTTTGTTTTGAAATCTGATGAGTCTGAGGCTGATATAGGTACTCCTGCTTGTTGCATGAAATATTGAATTCCAACCTTTTATTTTTAGTCTATGACTCTCCTTGTGGGTAAAGTATGTCTCTTAAAAGAAGCAAATTCCGGGTTTCTGTTTTTTCATGCAGTCAACCATTCTATGCCTTTTAGTAGGTGGATTGAGGCCATTCACATTCAAATTAATTATCAAGATATATTTAGTATGTCCTGCAATCGTGATTTTTCAACATTATTACTTTTTACTTACTTTTTTGTCAGCTCATTCTCCCACATCTTCTGTCTCTTTTTCTCTGGGGTCTTTATTGTTGTTAGCCTCCTTTCAACTTTCTAAGTTTCCTTTGTGCAATTTCTGCAATGCTGGCTTAGTGAATGCAAATTTCTTTAAGTATTCTATATCATGGAAAGTTTTAATTTCTCCCTCTAATTTAAAAGATAATTTCTCTGGATATAGCAGTCTGGATTGGCATTTATGTTCTCTTAGTGGTTAGATGATTTGGTCCATGATCTTCTGGCTTCTAGGGTCTGTGTTGAGAAATCTGCAATTATTCTGATGGGCTTATCTTTGTAAGTCACCCTCTGCTTTTCTCTTACAGATTTTAATGTTCTCTCTTTGTGTTGGGTCTCTAGTATTTTAATTATGGTGTGTCATGATGAACTTCTCTTCTGATCAAAATTGTCTGATGTTCTATATTCCTGCAATAGCTCCATGTTCATTTCTTCCCTTAGATTTAGGAAACTGTCTTCCAAAACTTCATTGAACATGGCCTTTAAGCCTTTTGTTTTGTCCTCAGTTTTCTCCTGCACTCCCATAATTCTGAGGTTGTTTCGCTTTGAGTCATCCATCAGCTGTTGTAAGCATTCTTTTTCTTCCTCTCTTGTTTTGAATTCTTTAAGGCCTGTACATTCCAGCTCAGCCATTTTATCTTCTGGGTCTGATATTCTATTCTCAAAATGTTCAAGCTGGCTATTTGTTTTTCTCTGTGTGTTTTTTACACCCTGAATGTCAGCTTTAAATACTTTTGTATCTCTTCTGAATACTTCTCTAATTTTTGTATTGTCTTTATTATCTTCTGGTTTTCATCTTCTTTATTTTCCTTTGATTTATTTTCAATGTTTCCTGATAGCATAGATATGTCCTGGCATAGCTTTTTCATTTTCTCTTTCAATTCTAAGAAATCTTGGGCCCAGAAATTATCATATTTTTTGCCTTCTTCACCTTTGGGAATTGCTATTTCAAGATCTCTGGTATAGTTTTCCGGGGTGTCAGGTCTTTCTGTGGGTGATTTATTACCTTAGGTCCTCATAGTTCTGTTACAGTGAGTTGAAGTTCCGTTGCTCTATTTCTTTTCCTGAGATTCTCGGATGAGTCTCTGTTTTCAGGGTTACCTTGACAGGGTATTTTTAAATTTAACTTAAATATGAAAATCATTAATGAGATTAGCATCTATAATTTGAGTAAAGGTGTACTATTACAATACTATTTAATATTAACAACTAATTAGCAGAGTCTAGTAACAGTGTATATATTCTCCTCACAACAGTAATGGATGCAATATACATTCACTATACATCTAGTTAAACCTAGAGTCGACTTATTGAATTGTACTATTGATATTGATAGCATGACACAAACCTTAAAATAAAAATGTTCAATGTTGTTTTAGATCCACCCACTATACTATTTTTATTTATTTTAATTGTGTACTAGTTATATATTTATACTACCCTAGCATTAATATATATACCCAGTCCCCACTTAGCATACTAATTACCATCCAAACTACTCAAGGTGATTTCTATGCACAATTGTGATGACCTATAAAAGAAATTTGTTCATGGTGCCACTATCTTCTTGGTAGGAAGACATACACATAACTGTGTTACTGATCTGTTTTTGGCCAAATAGTGTATAGATAATATGTCTCTACTACTCTTTCTATATGGATGAAAGAAATTTACACTTATAAGTTCAAATACTAGAGCAGGTGGAGTGCAGAAGGTGATTATGGGTTAATTTTTAGGTGGGACTTGAAGAATGTGATAGAGGAAAGCTTGGGGATACTCCTACCCCAGCTCAGAGTTGACAAAGAGAGCAAAAGCCTATGAGTGATAGTACTGAGACTTAGATGAGTGGCCGGATAGGGGATAAGAAAGGACAGAAGAAAAATACAGAAAGAAGGGGGGAAAAGATAACAGAAAAAAAATTAATACAAATATATAGCTAAAGTTCAGAAACTTATTCAGGGGCTTAAAAAATAAAAGGGCTATAGGATAAAGTGAGGGGGGAAAGAGGAGGAGAAAGAAGAGGATAAGAAATGAGATAATATAGGATAAAATGAAATCCAATAGCCAAAAGAAAAGCCAAAGTACAAATCGATCAATGAATCAACTAGTAGTGCACAACCCTGTAACATAAAACTATGACGCCAACTAACTGAGGAAAATAAAGAGGAAAAAATAAAAATAAGAGAAAAATAAAAAATTAACAAAGACTAATGAAAAAAATATATATACTTATGAGTTTATGCGGAGCTGGTTTCAGACGCTGCTGCCTGGTGGAATCACCTCAGAGTTCCCTTCCTCCAAGGAGGACTTGTCTATGTTCTCACCCTTTTGATGCTCCCCTCTGGTCAGGTGCTGTGGGGCACAGTTGTGGGCATGCTGCTCTGTGTGCTCCTCTCCCACTCTTACTGGGTCCTGTCGGGACTTGATGCACTCTTCTCACAGCTGTTTCATTTTTAAAACATTATCTCTGGATATATGTGTAATGTTTTCATTTATTAGAGAATATTTAGTAAGAACAAGAGACCAAGAAAGTGTAATGACCAAGCACATGAGCTTGAAATGTTTCCAGAGTTTGGTCAAAGCACTAGTTCTATGTGACCTTCAGCTATGTATCCTGAAAAAGGCCCTTCCCTGTTCTGCTCTCCAGTTTTTCCATTTATCGTACAAGTACAGGATATTTTCCCACCAGAATGTTCTAAGGAATAAGAGAAGTAACATTTCTAAAGTGCTTGATACAATGTCGCATGACGTTGTGTACAGTCTAAGTAGGATTTTTTTTATTCATATAAAAATAAGGAAAAAATTATTATATAATCCCGCCACACCAATATAACCAAAAATGTGTTATGACAGCATTTTTTATAGTTGAAGACAGTTTTTTATACCTTTCCCTGTGAAATCATTCTTCTAAGGTGATCTTGTCAAGGCTCCTGAGCCAAGACCACATACAATAGTGTGTTTGTCAGATTTCCTTTCCTATAAGAAATATCTAAGGTAAATAGCTCAGAAAGAGGAGGGATTTATTTTGGCTCACAGTTTTGGAGACACGAGTCCATGACGACTTGGCCTTGCAGCTTGTGGCTGTGGCAGCACCGGTCATCGTGGCTGGAATACGTGAGCTGCATTGCAGACAGGCCAATTAAGGCAATAGCCGAGGGAAGCAAGGCCAGAGCTTTCCCAGGAAGAAGCTGTAACACTGCTTCTTCTTCCCTTAATTTCCTTCAAGCTGCCAGCTGGGCCCCCTATATTCAGACTGGTACTTCCCACTTTCGGCCCACAAGTCAGTAGCACACACCGGAAAGCTCTACCTTAGATGTGCCCCAATCTCAACAAGGTGATACACTCCTCCCACGTCAAGCCCCAAACATTAAATCCTTCCAGCCAAGCCCTATCTCCCAACAGCAAGTGGATCCACGGTTATTCTACTATATCCAAATAAGTGAAGCTTTAGGGGTGGGGGTGAGGGGACTCCAGACCCAAACCATACCACTTTCTTTCTTTCTTTTTTCTTTTTTCCTTTGTTCACCAGGCAAGGAAGGAACTTTTGGGTTCAATAGATACTCCCATCTCATTCTTCCAAGTAGCTGTAACTGTAAGTACCCTACAGTACCTGGCTCTACCATATATTTTATTGTCAGTAATGTACTGTACACTTATTCTTTTAGATGACAATCATTAGTTAAGCAGCTAAATATAGCTTCCTGAGATCTTTTTATATTGATTTTTATCAGCTAGTGTAGGTGTTGCATACTGAATGGATTTACTTTCTAAATCTGTAACGATGTTCCTAACAAAAAAACAAATCATTAACCTAGAACAAATGATCAAAGACTTTAATCAAGTTTGACGGTTATTCATTAATACACACATTTTAACACCAAACAGAAAAATAAACCTACATTCATCTAAAGTTACCGTTTTCTAGGCTATGTCCTCAGCTGGTCTATAGTAATATCACAAAAAAATATTTTTGTCTGATACTTTGTTAAACTCAAGAGTAACCATCAGTGTGGTCAGAATTGTATCTTTGGACAGAATTGTATCTTCTCTCCCAAGTCCAAATACTGAAACCTGAACTCCTAATGTGAATGTATATGGATAGAAAAATAATGAAGGATAAATGAGGTCATAAAGGGCACAGATTCAATAGGACTGGTGGTTTTATAGAAAAAAAAAAAAAAGCAAAATGAGCCAAGCACAATGGCACATGTCTGTAGTCTCAGTGTAGTCTCAGGTACTCAAATACTCTTTTTTTCCTAATGAAGGTTTGGAAATCACTAGCTCATTAACTTTGTATACCTTATCAATTCTGGCAAGAATAGTTTTAAAACTTTGCCCATATTTACATAATTTGATAATTTGAATGAATGAATTGGGATGAATCACACACTAGTGGACACTAACAAATAACTCGGGTTCTTTTATTCAAGAAGCAGATAGTCTAAAGGTCCCTTAGCCTTAGACCACTACTTGTCCACAGCCTTGAAAGGACAGGCCACCATAACAGAGAAGTGGCTCTTAGGTGGTGAATGGAGAGTAGAAAATGCAGCTCCACCTTCTGTCTGTACGCTCCTGTCAGATTCTAACGCCCCTGCTGATCTGACAGGAGGCGGAGCTCCGCTCCCTGTCTGCTACTACTGACCATTTCAAAGCTATTCTCCAACAACTGGCTGTGTAACGAGTACACCCTTGCATCTCCGTTCTTGGAAGAAGAGTCTTCAACTAAGTCTGCCCCTGGCTTCAAAAAGATTGAGACCATTTATCTATAGAGCAAATAAACTACCTCAAAGAGCCTTGATGCTAAGAATATATTGATGATTTTGAAAAGGATAAATCAGTTTTAACAAAGGCATAAAGATTTGATCAAAGTATAGAGTTAGCAAAAGTGTCTAAATCAGGGATAGTTCCCACTGGCCAGTGTCTGTACTGTTCAGACTACTATCACAAAATATCATAAACTGAGGGGCTCATGAAGCCTAGAAAATTCAGTGTGTGCTGAGGTTCCATTTCTTGGTTTATGAGTGGCACTGTTTCTTTGTGTTTGATATGACACAAAGACCTGAATTTATGTTAGAAGGCACTGATCCCACGTATGAGGACTCTACCATTACAATTTGATCACTTTCCCAGACTCCTGTTTAGCACCACTGATATTGGCAGGCTGGCATTTTTTTTTTCAAAGCTGTTCCACTCCCTCCTTTCCCTGCAAAGGATATGGACCTTGAGAGAGAAAGGACATAACAAAAAAGGTGATATCATATGCATAAATACAGAGATGCCAGCCAGAAAGCAATTTCTTTTCAGATTGAGAACTCACTCTCCCCCCCCCCCATTTTATTGATATGTATAAGTGCAAAATTTAAGGTTTACAATGAAGTTTAGCATTTTGTGCACATACATATCTTATCAAGGTGACAAGTACTTTCCCTCTCTCCTTTTGTCCCTCCCCCTACACCCTCCCTCCACACCCTACACCCCTGTTTCACTTTGTTTTTCTTTTTAAGCTCCATGAGATAGTTGTGATCTGGGTCTCTCATATCAGAGAGACCACTCACTCTATCCATCCCACTGCACTTTAATGGCATCTACAAGTGGTGTGAAAGATTAAAACCTTCCCACTGATGCCCACCTCGCTTCCCCTCTGGGGAGCAGGTTATGAGCCTGGGGTGAGGAGAGAGCAACAAAAGAATCGTAGGCAGTAAGCTTTGCACATGTCAGCAACCAGAGAACTTACTAGCTAACAATAGACTGTAAATTTTATTTTGTAAACTTAAATAGGTGATTTCTCCTCCTCTCTGGTACATCTGATGAAGGAGAAGTCTCTGATGCACTAAATCAACTCAGGCAGATGGGCAGTTTTGGAGAATTATTCTCACCATCACCCCCAAAGCTGTTTTTGTTTTGTTTTTGTTTTGTTTTGTTGAGACAAGGTCTCCTTCTACAGCCCAGGCGGGTTCTGAACTCCCAGTGGAGCCCAGGCTGGCCTTGGACTCACAGCAATCCTCCTGTCTCAGCCTCTGGAGTGCTGGGATTACAGACTTGTACCACCACTCTCTGCTTATGTGCTGCTGGGGAATTGAACTCAGGTATTTAGCACATGCTTAAACTGCTGAGCCTTTCCTCCTGCCCTAAAGCTGGTTTTGTATAAACCTTTCCTATTTGCTACAATGAGGGGTGCCCTGTGATTAGGGCCACCAGCAAGTGAAAAAAACTTAAAAGTGGACTTTAAGCGAATAGTAACTCCATTACAACAGTGATTAGGTTTCAACATATGAATTTTGACAGGACACAAACACTCAGATCATAAGAGTGAGAGTAATGGCAGGAACAGCTAACCAAAAGTGTCATCTATCAATATGCATAAAATGTTAAGCAGGTTCCCTTTGTCCTTTCAATTACTTGCAATCATTTACTTTAAAAATAATTAGGTAGGCAAGGAAATGTGTACATGTAATTCACTTGATTATAGTGTCACATATAATGGGAAATTTTGGAAACCTCTGAATATTCATTTATAAGGAATCAATTAAATAAATTGTACATATATAAAGAAGCATATATAATCATTCTAAAAGATGAAGCAAATCTATATGGGTTGACATCAGCTATTTACAGCAAATGATAAAAAGGAAATTAATTAACCAATATGATATTAATTAAGGAAAACTATAGTTATAATGTTATTGGAAATTCCAAAAGGGGACTTACTAAATTATTTATCGTAGTAAGTAGAAAGGATTCTAGGAATTGTCAGAGTTATCATTTTAACATCATCATTATGTTAATCAGTATCATTATCATCATCATTTGGGGGAATATACCATGCCTCAGACACTAAAGTAGGCAATTTACAAATCAGATCTCATTAAGTTCCTATGACAACTCTATTAGTTATTGTTAAGCACACTCTAAATATGAAAAAAGTAAGGAATAGAAGAGTAACTTGGCAAAGTTTTCAGAGCCACGAGTAGCTAAGCTGGACTCAAGTAGCTCCTGCTAACTTAAAATTTCTCATTCATTGCAAAAAATTACATTACCTACCCTCAACAAATTAAATTTATAATGTCATGGTAAGAGAGACAATATATGCAACTATATAACAATAGCATCAATGATAATTACTAATTATTAATGCTCACTATTAACCTTATTAACCTTATTTTATCCTATTTTATATTCAGTAACATGTTTAAATTTCATAGCAACTTTTATTAACCTATTTCATAGGATTGTTTTGGCTATTCTAGGTCTCTTTTGGTTCCATATGAATTTTAGAAAATTTTTTCAAATTCTGTGGAAAAAATGTTGGTATTTTGATAAGAATTGCATTGAACCTAGGTGTCAGTTTGGGCAGTATTCTTCTCAGCTCTTTCTCAGTGTGTTTATCGTTCGTATAGAGGAATGCTTAGATTTTTTTTTTTGTAATAATTTTGTATCCTCCAAGTTGGCTGTTTGTTGTGAGTTTTAAGGGCTTCTTGGGGGAGTTTTTGAAGTCTTCTATGTAGAAAATCATGATATCTGAAAATAATATTCTTGTTCTTGTAAGCATTCCCTTTATTTCATTCTCTTGCCTGATTGCTCTATGGTTTTGAGTACTAGATTGAGTAGGGTAGTGAGAGTGAACACCCTTGTCCTGTTCCTGATTTAAGGAAAAATGCTTTCAATTTTTTCCCCATTTAGTATAATGCTGACAGTAGGTTTGATGTTGATGGCTTCTATCAGTTTATGGTAAGGCCCTTCTACACTAATTATCCTCAGGGCTTTATTTTTGTAACATGAATGCATGTTGGATTCTGTCAAAGGCTTTTTCTGTAGCTATTAAGATGATCTCTTGATTTTGTTCTTGCTTTTATTTACATAGTATATCACATTAATTGACTTATATACGTTGAAATATCCTTGCATCCCTGGGATAAAGCTAACTTGATATTTTTAGTAATTTACTAAATTTATTCACCAGTATCTTATTGAGGATTTTTGCATTTATGTTCATTAAGGAAATTGGCCTATAGTTTTTGTTCCTAGTTAAGTCTTTGTATGATTTTAGTACCACGGTAATGCTAGCTTCCAGAAACGACGTTGCTAATGTTCCTTCTCCTTCACTTTCTTGAAACAGTTTGGGAAGCATTGGTGATAGCTCTTCTCTGAAATCCTGGTAGAATTCTGTTGCAGATTCATCCAGTCCTGGGCTTTTCTTTGTAGGTAGAAGTTTACTGATGTCTGAATTTCCGTGTTTGTTTTGGGTCTGTGCTTTGGTTAAATTTTGGTGTTTTCTGTGTGTTTAGAAAGTTACCCATTTCTTCCAAATTCTCCAATTTGTTGGAGTGTATGGTTTCAAGAGTAGTTTCCTATTATTCTCTGACTTTCAGCAGTGCTCATTGTAGTGTTACTCGTTTCACTTCTAATCACTTCCGTATGAATTCGTTCTTTCCTTCTTTTGGTTAGATTAGCAAGAGGTTTATCAGTCTTATTTATTCTTTTTAAGAGCCAACTCTTGAATTCATTGATCTTTTGTGGGGGCTTTTTGTTTCAATTTTATTAACTTCTGCTCTGATTGTTACAATTTTTTTCTCTACTACTTTTGGATTTAGATTATTCTTGTTTTTCTAGGTCTTTGAGACACATCACTAACCTTTTTATTTGAGATTGATCTTTTTTCATGTGTGCCTTCATAGCTATAAATTTCCTCATAGCACTACTTTCATTGTGTCCCACATTGTTTGACTCTAGGAAGTTTTTAATTTCTTCCCTAGTTTCTTCTGTGACCCATTGTTTGTTCAATAATATATTATTTCATCTTCAAATATTTGTGTATCTCACATAGTTTCTTTTGCTATTAATTTCCAGTGTTATGCTGCTATGATCTAAAAGTACACAGAGAATTATTTCAGCTCTTTTGTGCTTATTTAAACATGGTCTTACAGTCAATAATGTTGTCTATTTTGGAGAATATCTTATGTGCTGCTGAGAAAAAAGAATGTTTTCTGTTGATGTTGTATGAAACACTTTGTAATACCAGTTAAATCTAATTGTTCCACAGAGTAATTTAACTCTAGTGTTTCATTGTTAATTTTTTTGTCTATTTATCCTGTCTATCTGTAATAATGGAATATTGGAAAGACAACTGAGGCTCAGAGAAGGTCAGAATTTTTCTCAGTGTCACACAGTTTCAGGATTTTGGTGTTTAACTAATTGACTTGCCCTATCTTTAAAAGTAATATAGGGACTGTTTACATCACATTACTTTTGCTGCCCTTCCTGCCCCTTTTTGGTCTTTCTCACCATCTGTAAATGTCAATGAGATTTGAGGGAAGGATCCGTGGTCTGAAAAGAAACTGCCAACAGACATCTGTGTATCTATGCATCTGATGCTTCTCTTTCCTTCCCTGTGTCCTTCTTCCCTCAAGATTCACATTTTGCTTCTGAGGGAAGGGATAGGGAAGAACACCTCAGGAGAGAAAGCCCTCTCCTATCCTACTGATACTAAGTTCCATACTGTCAATAATACTACTGCATTGTTGAGGGCCAACAGAGGTGGTTTGTCCAAGTGAGTCCGGCATGATTTTTGACCCTTTATACCACAAACTACAATAATCCTAAAGTTGATGTTTTAAGTCATCGAGTTGGGGGATGATTTGTTACATATCTATTTTTTAAAGGTAGAGCATTTGGGAGAATATAAGTGGATATTAATAGTTATATCCAAACTAGAGCTTATCAGAATAGTTTTTCAGTCTATACATGTTCTTGGAATCATGTTCATTATCATACCATGAACACTCAAAATTTTCCACTTACAAATATTTGTTTATTCAGTGTGGCATATTCTTCTTCTCTCTTATTAATGTGCTCCTTATGTAAAGTTGACAAGTATTACAAATGCAAGCTAGATGAAACTTTAGATATAGGGACTTAACCATATTAAAGAGTAGAATATGGATTCCATATCTTCTGAATTTCTCTTATTCCCCTTTTAGTGTATAATTTTCCAAAGATAACTGTTATTTTAATTCCTAACATCATGAGTTGGTTTTGTTTATTGATGAACTTGATAAAAAATGGAGTCATACATCATAGACTTGATAAAATTTTATCTATGAAAGTCATCCACATTTTGTGTTTCAAGTTTTTTTTTTCCATTTCTCTGTAGAACTTCATTGTATGGGTATACTCCAATTTATTTATTCAGTTTACACTATCAATGTACACATTAATAAGAAGAGCAATCCCAAATAAACAAGTTACTGATGCTGCTCAAGGTTCTAGAGAAACAAAAACCACCTAAATCCAAAGATAAAAAGAAAGTATAAAAGAGTAAAAATTAATGAAATTAAAATTTAAAAAATACAAAAAAGCAGTGAATCAAAGAGTTTGTTCTCAAAAAGGATAAATAAGATGGATAAATTTCTAGCTAAACTAATCAAAAGAAGGAAGGAAAAACTTATATCATTGCAATTAGAAATGCAAAAAGGAAAATTACAACAGATGCTGCTGAAATTCAGAGACTTGTAAGAAACTATTTTGAAAACTCCTACTCCAACAAATTGGAGAATTTGGATGAAATGAACAAATTTTTAGACACATGCAAGATACCAAAACTGAACCAAGAAGATGTAGAAACCTTGAGTAGACCAATAATAAGTATGGAAATGGAAGCAGCAACAAAGCACCTACAAAGAAAAGTTTAAGACTGGAAAGAGTCACTAAAGAATTCTACCAGTACTCCAGTACTACCAATACTTCCCAAACTGTTCCATGAAATTGAAAGGGAACGAACATTGTCAAACTCATTTTTGGAAGCTAATATTATCCTGATACCAAAAACAGACAAAGACTTAACTAGGAAATAAAATTATAGGGCAATCTTTTTAATGAACATAGATGATAAAATCTTCCATAAGATACTGGTGAACAGAATTCAACAAACCATATTAAAAAAAATCATCCATCATGACCTTGTTGACTTCATCCCAGAGAGGCAAGGATGGTTCAACATACAAAAAAATTAATATACTACACCACATAAATAAAAGCAAAGACAAAAACCACAGGATCATCTATCTCAATGAATGCCAAAAAAGCGTTTGACAAAACCCAACATCTTGTATGATAAAAAAATGAAGAAAATAGAAGAACCTTATCTCAATCCAATAGCAGCCATTTTCACCAGACTTACTATCAACATTATATTCCTCTTAAGTTAGGACAAGACAAGGCTGTCCACTCTTACCACTGCTTTTCAATATAGTAGTTGAAACCACTGACTGGGCAATCTGGCAAGAGAGTGAAATAAATGGAATACACATTGGAAAGAAAGAAATTAAACTATATTCATTTGCAGATGGCATGATCCTCTACGTAGTAAATCAGAGTTACAAGTCTACATATCATATGATTTCTCTAATATGAAAAAATAGAATATAAATAAATAAATAATGAAGTCAACTAGGTGAAATATTGAAGATGGGAAGATGATGGAGAGGGTGGGATGGCAAAAAGTGGAGAGAGGACAGGGATGTGAAGTTGATGAAATATGTATCTGCACAAAATTCTCAAATTCAATACAACCATTTTGTATCACATATTCATACTAATAAAAAATCAGGAGAAAATCACTCTAAAGCTCAAAAAAAAAAAAAAGAATTCTCCCATTCACCTGACTGTCACTGACTGTCTATGACCAAGGCAACTTACTAGAGATACAATCAATACCCATGAGAAACATTTCTTTCTTTTGTAAAATATAAGAGATGGTAAGGACAGTGGAGGAGGTTACATATGTGTTCTCAGGCAAACTTTAACAAAGAATGTACATAGAAGCTGGAGGTCTGAATACTGATTGCCTTTGTCTCAGTTACTTTTTCATTGATGTGACTTAATAGGAGAGGAAAGGTTTATTTTAACTAACAGTTTCAGAAGGTCACAGTCCATTCAGGAGCAGCCGGCAGCAATCGAAGTACATGGCAGAGGCAAAGGCAGAGGTGGAGGCAGCTTCTCACATCACAAACAGGAAGCCAAGTTGAGACTAGTCCTCCAAGGAAGGCAGGAAGCAGCTTATAAATCCTTCCAGGTCTCCTCCCCTTCTGGATCCAGGTGCAAAAGGTGTGGTAAGCCCCCACTACATACCGTTAATCCAATTTACATGCCGTAGTCCACCCCTCCAGACTAGGCCCCAATCTCCCAACAGCACATGATCCCATAGACAATCTATAACATTTAAATACATGAGACTTTTGGGGGACACTCCAGATCCAAATCACAATACCTTTCAATGTTTGTTTCTACGGACCATCTTGAAAATCTTGTGTTCCTTACATAAAGTTGACAGAAGTACTTTGACTTCGGTAGAAAAGCGCTGACAATTTTCTAAAATGGATGGCACATGGAGACCAGAGATTTGCGTTCATTAATTTTTAAAAATTAAGCTGTTTTTTCAGGAACTAAAGTTAATTAATTATGGAAAAGGAGTTCCAACAAAAAATATTTTATTGAGTTACAATACTTTTCAAAAATCACACCTGTGTGTGGTAGTGCATGGCTACAATCCCAATCATTCGGAGGCTGAAAAAGGCGGATTGTCATGAGTTTGAGGCCAGCCTAGGCTACACAGTGAGCTCAGGACAAGCCTAGACTACAGAGTGACACTCTGTCTCAAAAATTTAACAAACGCTTATTCAGAAAACACTTCTTGACGTCCAGATATGCACCATGCTTCGTACCAGACACCGAAAGCAGATGAACAGGGCAGACACATCTCCACGTGCTGGGAGCATAGAGGCAACAGAAAATGTCAGTGAAGTAAGGAAGGAGGACTGTGGAAACCAGTCTCGCAGAAAGAGCTATGAAAAGAGGCTTTGGATAAGTCTTAAGTGATATGCTTTTTGCTTTTGATTTACAATCTTAAGAAAAAATTGGTGCACTCAACTATATATGTATCTATACAAATACACTTAAATATATTCTGCTGATTAAAGCCATTAGCCATGTAACAAACATGACTGTCCTGTGTGCACCCCAGATCCCTGCAATGGTACTGTCAGAGCCCTGTTTGCATTTCTGTTGAAGTCTCTAATTGTGTATTTCTTGTCAGTGAACTTTATAGACATGATCCAATTTTACACATTTTTTGAAGTTAGGAACAGACTAAACCAACACTTCCCCTATGAATGCTTAAAACCAAAACCATAATGTTTGATTTAAATTTGTATGCTATGATCATTCACGGACCTGCAAACAGTTCTCCTTCATTAAATTAGTAATGACTCTTCCCTGCTGAAAGTACTGATTTCTGAATAGTCCCAAGCCACAGGTTCATTCCTTCCCATAAGCAAAGGGACATGAGTAAGCAGTTGGTTACCTGAGATCTGCCAAAAGGTCTGTCCCAAAATAGCTATTCTTCTCAGCTGTGAAGGTCTATGAAATAACCAGCATTACAATTAGTATGCTCCCAAGAGACAGATCTTAAAACCCACAAACATGTGTCTGTTGCATAAATATCTATAAAAACTGAATGAATGACAAAAAAAATCCCAAGCTTTTATCAATCTCGATGAGCTTGTATTATCCTTTTAACTTTCCAGTTGCTCATAAGGAGCCAAGAGAAGGTGCATCTGTGACTTTCTTCTTACAACCTCTCATTCTTAATGCCTTAACACTAAGTGGAGCATTTAAGAAAAAAATCAGAACTGCTCTGAGATGCTAAAAAAAATCAATCACTCATTATAAATGCTCCATAAGCTCAGGGTGCTCCCTGAACCCCTCTCCTTCAGCCCTTCAGTGGCTAGGAAACTATTTTTAAGAAAAGGTTTGGCTCTCTCAGAGCCCTCCCCCAATACTTTAGAGATAGCTGCCTCCTGGGTTTGTGTTGAAATAAGTCCCTGACCCCATTTAAACTCTGTGCAAGTGGTGATCTATCACTACTGTCTGCCACAATCATGAGAAGAGTGGCAGGACAGATGGACATGCTTGCTCCATGTCTGTGCTCCACAATGGAACTTCAGAGTAGTTAACTTTCACAGCCCAGGTAATTAGAATCATCCCTGCTAACTGCAGTTAGAGTACAAGACAGATCATTTAGTAACCAATCACTTTTTACTTCAGCTGAGGCATTTCACAAACTAGTCATTGACTTTTACTGAAGAGGATGTCTTCTTTAACTAAGACTAGAAGGTATATGTAATTATATAAGTATTTTGTTATTGCATTTTGGGGAGTTTAATTTATGGTGCTGGGGATTGAATTCAGGGTCTCACCCATGCTAAGCGTTCACTCTAGTACAAAGCTGAAACACCAGCACCAAAATATATTTTAAAAGGAAAAAGTCTAGAAAGTAGATTTAAATGTCTTGTCTTTTTCTAATTAAAATCTATCAGTCCAAAATAATATAAATCTAAAATTCAGAAGATGTAATAAAATGTTTTAGTATTTTATATTCCCCTGCCCATAACTGTGAAGCTGTTTACTCAAAGATTAAACTATTCCTTGTCATATTTCTGTCAGACCCACGTATCACCACTTAGAGTACCACATGGGAGGATCTTCGTGTTGGGAACATATTTGCTTAAAATGAAATACAGTTACCTGAATTACAAATTCCCTTCACATAGCAGAAGTTCCTATTCCTTCGTGCATAACTGTTAATGTTTGGTTCATGTGGGTGTATGTGTTTCTTAATCAGAGCCTACCCAGAGCCTACTCAGAGCTCTGACTTATTTTATTCTTAAAATAACCTTTGTCATCTCACTAAGCTAAACACTAGTGTGCTCTTTGTGTAGAAATGAAGAAATCTGATTCTGTCAATATCGATAGTACCTCGATCTACATCACAAGTTGAGATTTGCAGACTTTGATGCCGGGATGGAGCTTGAGTACAAAATCTTTATTATGAATTCACATTTATGAAAAGGAAGATGGTGAAACTCAATTTGGACAAATAAAGATGTAGATCAAAGTGAAAACCTACTGAAACTTTGGCCACTCTCTGAAGGCGTCTGGAACAGCAGTCAGTCTGGGTGGCTAATGGCTGTCAGGGCCCACATCGGGCTTTTATGTCCCCATAAGTCTGGCCACTGACACAGAGTGCCCTGTCGGGCTTCGCCTTAGCAAGGAGATGCAGCTGACAAGGGTCCTGGAGTGGCTGACACATGGTCTGCCGAACACTCTCTTTATAGGCAGTGAGCCCTTCTATGGAGGGCAAGTTGGAAAGTCCAGCTCTGAGCGTATCACCATATGCTTCTTGACTGATCTTAGAGCCAACTGTCTCTGTGGTGAAATACATTAAGAATTTGCATTAACCTCTTAGTTTTTCTTTGTTTACATTGGGGGAAAATAAACAATACACAAAATTTGCTATCTTGCCCATTTTTAAGTTCAAAACTGTTAAGTGTATCCACATTGTCATGCACCCATTTTCGCTGCTCTATTCTTGCAAAACTGCAACTCTGTACCC
This sequence comes from Ctenodactylus gundi, assembly GCA_004027205.1. NCBI lineage: Eukaryota > Metazoa > Chordata > Mammalia > Rodentia > Ctenodactylidae > Ctenodactylus > Ctenodactylus gundi. The sequence goes on from PVKB01006014.1 coordinate 34,431, forward strand.
AGCAAATGACAAATCCCCATTTGTCCCATCTCTCAGTCCTTGGCAGTCACAGTTCTATTTCCTAGTTCTATGACTTTGGGTACTCCAGGTTCCCCAAATAAATGAAATCTTATAATTTGTATCTTTTTGTGATTGTCTTGATTCATTCAGCATAATTTCCTTTGGGTATGTCTATGTTGAGTGTGTCAGAGGTTCTTCCTTTGAAAGCCTAAATGTTCCCATCTACTTAAGCATTAACTTTCGTTTATCTATTTTTTCTAGCTTGTTCCCTTTACTCTAAGAAAATACTTAAGAATGAATACCGTTAAAAGTGTAGAACTAACTTTCTCATAGCTTTAAAGAACGAAGTCCAAGATCATGACCTGTAGGTTCAGTGTCTGTTAAGGACCCAATCTCTGCGTCCAAGATAGCTTCTTGTTGCTGCACCCTCAGTAGAGGAGGAAGGTTGTGTTCTCACCTGGACAAAGAGATGGAAGAAGGAAGGTGAATTCTCTCCTCAAGCCTTTTTATAAGGACACACCAACTTTACTCATGAGAGCTCTACCCACATGATTAATTATCTCCAAATGGTCCCACCACATCCTGGAATCACTTGGGAGTTTGGCTCTACTGTATGAATTATAAAGAAACACACACATTCAAGCCCTAGTGCTATTCAACGGCTAATAGGCTCTAGGGTTGTTTGCACATTTTGTATATAATGGATAATGCTACTATGAACATTAGTGTATGAGGGGCCCTACTTTCAGTTCTTTTGAGCATTCACACAGAAATGAAATAGGTAGATCATATGGTACTTCTGTTGTTATTTCTTGAGGAATCTCTATCCCCTTTTCTATGGGCTGCTATTTATTTCACTGCCAGAACACAAAGGTTCTAACTTCTCCACATCTTTACCAACACCTTTTATTTCCTGCTTTGTTTTCTCGTAGTCATCTGTCACAGGAATAATTTTTTCCTGAGGAGATGTGCATACCATATCACCAATGTCTATGCACCCAATTATGGCTATTCAGAAGGCACAAAAGATGATCAAAGTAATGACTACACCAGAGTTCAATTTAGTGAACCAGAGAGTTGCAGGAGTGGGGGTGAGAGGTGACTTACAGAACAGATAAGGGGCCACTTGAAGTCTGAGTGAAGGGTCACTCACAAGCCTATGGGTGACTCAAGAGGCAAGTACATGACTAGCAAGCCTACTCACAGCATAGGTGACACTTTATGGAAACTGCACGCTGCCTTCTAGGACTTGTTGGCCTGGCCAGTTACTAATTTTTTCTTTCAGGCTTTGCTCCTGGGACTTCTCACTCTCCAGACAGTAACAATAAGGAATGCCGGGACAACTTTGACCACTGGGGATTGGGGGCATAGTTTGGAAGTTATAGAACAAGTGCAAGTCTCTGGGTGTTATTCCCCAGCACCACATAAGCTTGGCATTATAATGCACACCTGTAATCGCAGCACTCAGAAGACTAAGGCAGGAGGATTGTTGTGAGTTCAAGGACAGAAGGACAATGCGAGCTAGATAGTGATTGCAAGACCAGCCTGGACTATAGAGCTAGACCCTATCTATACAACAACAAAACAAAAGAAAAAAAAACCCTAAGAATGTAAGGAGTGCAAGACTGCCACATTAAAAATAAGTGAATAGATGATGATTCCTTTGGTCCTGTGGCCTTAGAGTCCTGAAATATTCAAAGTACAGCATTCACACACAGACCCCAAGTGTGTGCCACACAGCACTTGTGGATTCACCTAAGAAACACATAGTTGCACACCCAGGAGTAGGTAGGGCCCCTGGCACTAAAGGCTCTACCTAGCCACCTCTAACACATGTACCTATAATCCCCTCAATCACGTTAGCCCCCTCCTTGCTCCAAGAGGGAACATCCAATTGTACAGCAGTAAATACAGTCGAGGAAAATAGAGGAGTTCTACAATGACACAAGGGAGGACTTACTTCGTGACTCCGTCCTAATGCTCACGAAATGCTATCTCATTTGGTTACATCGTCTTTTTTTGTGATACTGGGGATCAAGCCCAGGGCCATTACTCCAAGTTACAACCTCAGCCAATGTTTTTCATTTTGAGATGGGGTCTCACTAAGTCCCTAAGAGCCCAGACTGGGCTCCTGCCTCAATGTTCAAGCGGACTAGGATTATAGGCTTTGGCCACCAGCTTCAGCTATGTCATCTTTATAACATTTGCCTGGGATAAATAATATAAGTTCTTTATTACAACAGTGAGAAAAGTATGAATTCACTCAGCGAGCAAGGAAGTCAAGGCCGACTCTGGAGCCAGCACATGTCCGCACCCCAAGCCCCTAAAAGGCCACTGCAGTGTCTCCGAGCCAACTTGGAAGCTATTAGAGGATGAGTCTGTAAATACGTATTGAAGCAGAACTTAGATAGTTTCTAAATAAAGTTATAAGATCAAAAGCCAAGTTTGGAGGCAATTGTTCCAGGGAAAATACTTTGGAAATCCAGAAAAAGAGTCCGGAATCCATAGGCGGCATCTGCTTCTTGCTTCTCAGACAAAGCTGTGATAAAATTACTGTCATTTGGCTTTTGCTAGAATATACATTAAAATGTGCAAAACTCACTTTTGGAAATGGGGTAAAGATTGAATAAGTAGTAATAAAAATGAACAAAAACTAATGGCATTGAATGAGTATTTATGAACAAAACAAAACCTTTAGACAAGAACACAAGCTTCCAACCTTACCTCTCTCTCTCTCGTTGTTCTCAATGGCAAAAAAACAAATTAACATAGAAGTATCAATTTTTAGGCATTTAGAACAATTTTGAAATTATTTGTGACTACCCTGATCTCTCTTTTTCCTTTTTTTTAAACTGATGATTTAAACAACTGCTTGCCAAAAACAAAACTGCAAGATGGTAAAATCAAATAAATGAAATCAGACAGTCCTGTTAGACATGGTTTTCCTTGGTGTAAGTTCGCCTACTGAGTGAGTCTCAAAAGAAACGAGAACACAAGTGAACTTTCCAAAGATTGTCCACTGATTTTGCAATAAATGCCAAGTCTTCTTCCATCCAATTCCTTTCAAACAGTAGAGTGTCTGGCTAAGATTGAAAGCAGATATGACATTTCTAAGAGATACTTAGAAAATATCAATGTGAGACCTCATACTTACAAACTAGTACCGAAATACAGAAGACTAATTTACATTAACTAATTTATACAGTAAGTTCTACCCAGCGATTATGTTTACCTTCAGGAATTTGGGAAGATAAATTGAGATCCATGGAAAGTGAGCCCATGATGTGTTCAAGATTCTACCTGCTTTGTAGAGCAGAAACCACAAAACAAAATACTAACAAATTTGGTTTCTAACACCTTCATTGCATTTATTTCTGATATTCTTTCAGAATCCCAAGTCTTTCAGATTATCTCTAACTGGAAGAAATTGTGTGATTAAAATGCTATCAGTGACATTTAAACCATTCACAAATATCCAGGTGTCTGATAAATGCATAGAGTTATTGAAATTATAGGGAGATAAAATAATCTGAATATTTCCTAAGATGCAGAGCTCGGTTTGTTATTCTTCATCTGCCAAATCCAAATCCAAATGGTAGGTTTTCATACAAAATACAGCAAGGGTTGCTCACATTCATAAACAATATCTGCATGCATAAATTTCCCACCTCATATGATATTAGAGCTACTATAAAGTAACAAAATTATTCTCCCAGACCATGGCTAAAGGAAGGTAAGCTTTTACAACCAGTATCTGCCACTTCATTGAGATAAAGGAGTGTTTGCATATTGCATTTAGTTGATTTTACCTGGTTTTGTTATTTTAGTTTCCTGATAAAGTTGATTTAGTATATCCAAAATCTGCAGTCAGCTCAATTCACTAAAGGTAAATATAACACATAAAAAAGACTACTTAGCACCAAAGATTTTATTATAAATAAGTCATTCCAACCTGTTCTAAAATAGCGGGAAAAGTTAATGAGAGAAACATGAGGTCATCATAGTCACAAAAGTTATGATTCTAAAATTGGACCCAGTTCACAGATATTTGTAAATGAGTACCAAAAACAATGGCTTAAACTCATCGTGTAACATTCAACTAACTTGTGTGCTCTGGACCATAACCAAGAAATATTTAGATCCCCAGCCTGAATCCTAAAGGGAAAGGTAACTTTGGGGTATGTGACCATTGGAGACATTATGCCAACTTGAGGGAAGTAGGAACCACACCTCCATTAGGATTAGGGACCACGCCTAGATTGGGAATTGAGAACCAACCTGGATTAGAGTGTGAGTGATTTGTGGGTCGATAAGGGAAGAGCTCCCTCCCAGATGTGGGAGGGCCAACTGGAATTTCAATGGTATAAAAGGAGGGAAGAGGGAAGATTGTTACAACCTCTTCCCCTGGGAAAGCTCTCTCTTTCGCGACTGTCTACGGGCACCAACTTGCTACACATAGCAGATCATCAGCACAGATTCGCTCCAGTCTCGACGTGTGCCTGTCTGCCTTTTGCTGCTCTTCAGTCGCTGATCTTCAGGCTTTGGTCTTCACCCAAGATCTAAAGCAGACTCTGACCTCACCAGCTGTTCTGCAGTCCCAGACAGGAGATCTACTTCATAGCAGAGCAGCCATCTTGGATCATCTCTATCCTTGGATTTGTAAGCCTTCCTAATAGACCCTTTTGATATAAAATCTGTAAATTCTGTCTTTGAAAAACCCAAACTAATACAGGGTGTTTCAGGTTCAGAGGCTAGATTTTGTTCATCAAAGGATCAGGATGAGCATACTATGAATAATTATAGCTTCAATTGTTAGGTGTTTTTAGTAGGTTCTAAGAAATGAGGTATTATGCAAAGGAACTTTGCACATAAGTTGTTTTATTTAATATGAAGAATTGATACATAAATACTGTAATTAATAAGTAATAGTTATTGCTTGATTTTTTTAAAATTTTGTAAGAAGAAAAGATTTACTAAAATATGGAATACTGATTATCGAAGCTTCAAGATGTCCCTTATTAAGTAAAAGTGTTTATAGACTAAACACACATAGACATGAGCACACCACACGCAAAGACGTCTCTTGAGTACAAGTTCCCTTTTGGAAGAACAGCTAGAATATCTCAAGTCAGTATGGCTGAATTGCTTTTCAACTTGTACCCTTATATTTTGGAGTAACAAACACTATCCCACTTTACTCTAATTTTGCCACCGACCTCTCCAATTTTTCATGTCCAAGATGTCCTAAGCTCTTTCTCCAAGGTATCAAAATAGAGTTACGCATCATGTAAAAATGGAGATGTGTTCCGATAAATGGTCATTTAGGCAATCATGCAAACGTCACAGAGCATATTTACACAGACCTAGACAACCTAGCCAATCACTGTGCAGCATCTTGTTGCTATCATGGGGACTCATGGGGACTCAGCAAGCACAAAACGGGTGCTGCTGCTGGTGTCACACGCATTCACAACTTGCTTATAAAGCAGAATGTGTACGCCACTAAAAAGTAGAGTGAATATATAGACTAGTGATGTCATTTGTTCTCAATTTCAAGTGTTCCATACATCCCATAATTATTTGTGCACCTCTGGTAGCACAGAAGTTTTGTTAACACTAGCAACACAAACACACAATGCTTCATTGCACTAAGACACTAACATCACTAGGCTCCAGGGACTTGTTGGCTCTACTGTAGCTGTATAGGATCATTCTTTTTGACTAGAGCAACATTATGAGCTCATGACTATAAATCTGGTTGCATGATAAACAAAGCAACTTGTAGAATCTCTAAGTTTGCAGAACATCTGGCTTGGTAGAGGACTGGCTGCAGTCTCAAGAGAGCTAGGTAAATACAGCACAAGCAAACAAAAGGCTATGTTTTACCACATCCTTGATACCTAGAAGTACCATCTATCTTATTACAGAAAGCAGAAGAATTCAGGCTGGGGCCATAGCTCAGTGGTTAGATCACTGAGCTACAAGCATAAAGCCCCAGGTTCAATCCCCGAGCACCACACAAGCTGCTCATGATGACATGAGCCTGTAATTCCAGTGCTCAGAAGTTGCCATGAATTCTAAGCCATTCTTGGCTAGATAGTGAGGTCAGAACCAGCCTGGATTACAGAGCAAGTCCCCTCACTACCTATTCTGCCCCCCCACCCCCCAAGTAATAAGAAGAAAAGAAATCATAAAAATCAGAGGTGCTATTTTCCTGGACCTTATTAGTCTTCAGGCCATACTTTGAAACATGCTCGCTTTTATTCAGCAGAAAAGCTTCCCGGCACAGTGAGTCCCTCCAGACTGCATTTGAGAACTCAGTCAAGGGTGGTTCTTGAGAACAAGAGGTAACGAATCAGAAAATTAAGGTTCAAGACAGACCCACAGTATTTGGATAAAGTAGCCTTCCTCTGCCTCGGTTTTCTCATCTATAAAATAGGAATACAAATACCTTTCTCACAGAATTTCTGCAACTAAGAAACTGCAGATCGATGCAAAGGGATTGTTTTGCATTGTTGAAGTTTGCTGTTTGATACTGAAATACATTTTTAAATAAATATAGTGTATCGTACATCATTTTAATGTGCATTTCCTACTTTATGTTCTTTGCTGATGACTACTTGCTGATCATTTTATATTTATTTTAAACAATGGAAATGATATTGGATAAAAACATTTGAGCAATTTTCTTAATTTGAGTTCAAAATGTGTGTTAAAATAGGACTACACTACGTTGAAAGGCTTTTGCACAGCGAAATAAACAATCAGTTAAGGTGAAGAGAAAACCCACAGAGTGGAAAAAGATATTCACCAGTAACACCGCAGACAAAGGATTAGTATCTAGACATACCACCATAAAACCCTCTAAAATAAATGATAACATCAAAAAGTGGTGCAGCTGAAATGAAAAGAAACTTCTCAGAAGAAGTAAAAACGGCCAACAGGCTTGTAAAAAAACGTTCTTCATCATTGGCCATCAGAAAAATGCAAATAAAAACAAAATTGAGGTTTTATCTCACTCCAGTGAGAGTGGCCTACATCAAGATCTCAAATAACAGCAATTGTTGGTGAGGGTGTGGAAAAAAAAGAACTCTACTCTACTGCTGGTGGGAATGCGAGCTGGTACAAACATTATGGAAAGCAGTCTGGAGATTCCTTAGAAAGCTGAGAATGGAAATCTCATTCGATCCAGCCACTACCCTACTGGGCATCTTCCCAAAAGAAAAAAGTCAGCATACCAAAAGACACGTGCATATCCCATGTTTATAGCTGCACAATTCATAATAGCCAAATCCTGGAAACAACTTACCTGCCCATCTATAGAGGAATGGCTAAAGAAGATGTGTTGCCTATACACAATGGAGCATCATGCAGCCATAAAGAAAGACAGACATAAAGTATTTGAACAAAAATGGACCGTCCTCGAGTCAATACTACTCAGTAAAATGGACTAAGCACAAAAGACTGACTACAGATGGGTGTTTCTCTTATGAAATGCACAAAAAGAGTAACACAGAAAGGCCTCAACATGCATGGCAGAGTAGAAAGAGAGGTGCAAAGGTCAAATAGGAAAAAAGTGAAGACTTTTGAAAAAGGGGTGGACTCAGACACTCACTAATTCCCCAAAGCCCATGGTTCTAATGTGTTACAGAATTTGGAATTCATGTTTTTACAAAAATGTGTTAAATTTTATATTATGTAAATTTTTATACCAAAGATATAATTATAGAAAATGTGTGTGGAAGGAGCAGACAACTCACAAGATCAACAACACACTTGACATGGAAGTACTAGCCAGTGTGCAACGGTTCAAGAAAGTTTGCGAAGAGGTCGAGAGCTTTGAAAATGAGACAGCAAGGCTGGCCACAAGGGGAAGACAGTGAGAGGAAGCAATCTCTGGCAGCCGATTTAAAATTAAAACTCTCTGTTTTGAAGTGTTAGTCTCTTTTCTTCTATGTAACAACAACAAACCATGTCTCATTTGGGTTGTGATGTGCAATGCAAAGTGGGTTGACTACAGTAACCAGCAACTGCCAGCCAGTTGGTCAGGCTGACCAGGAGCTCCACAGTGCTCTCCAAAGCCAATTGTGCTCCTGGAAAGTCATGGGTCCCTGGCAGTCCACTGTGGGTCTGATCCACTACAGCTTCCTGAATCCTGGTGAAGTCATTGCAATAAGGAGTATGCTCATCACGTTGAAGAGACTCCCCTAAAACTGCAATGCCTTTATCCGACACCAGGGTCCAATTCTCAATGACAGCATTTGACTGCACAGCACACAATCAGGGCTTCAAATGTTGAATGAATTGGGCTACAGCGTGTTGCCTTATGTGCCATATGCGCCTGAGCCCTGGACAAATGACTACCACTTCTTCAAGCATCTCAACAACTTTCCGTGGGGAAAAGTTTCCCACAACCAGCAGGATGCATGTCTAAGTTACTTTTTCTTGCTGTGACTCAATACCTGACACCCACAAGTTTAGGAAAGAAAAGGTTTGTTTGAGCTCACAGTTTCAGATGGTCACAGTCCATTCAGGGGCGGCCGGCAGCAATCAAAGCACATGGCAGAGGCAGAGATGGAGGCAGGTTCTCAGGACATCACAAACAGGACAGCAAGTTGAGATTAGTTGAAATTTATCTTAGTTCTCCAAGGAAGGCAGAATGCAGCTTATGTATCCTTTCAGGTCTCCACCCAGCGATTAGCCCCTCCTGCATCCAGGTGTGGAAGGTGTGGCCACTACACACAGTTAATCCCAATTTGCATGCCTTTAATCTTCATGTAAGACAAACTTGTAGCTGTGAGCTCGTGTTCAAACCAGAGTTAAGCACTTCCAACATAAAATGGTTCAGGGTAAATGTTTCCATTCCATAAGGGATGAATAAGGTAATAAAAGGCAATAGCACCAGTACAATTCCTAAATCTGGCAGGGCAAGTGTTAAATCCTGTAGCTCCATGTCCAGCAACTGGGGTAAATTCTGGTGAGGCATGAACTCCAAGGGGCTTGGGTGGTCCCACCCCTGTGGCGTTGCTGCTGACTGCAACCTCGATCTTCTCTCCTTTGGGCTGGATCCACTCACGGCCTGCTACGTTTCCCAGCCGACAATCCATGCTCCTGGCTTCTCCAAATTTTCAGGCTCTCCACTGGACCTTAGGCTTCTCCTTCACAATTTCACACATTGCCCTCCCAGGGGCACACTGCTTGGCCTCCAAGGCCTTTCTCTGAAACCTGGGTGGAAGACTCCATGAGCCCACAACTCTTGGGCTCTGCCAGCTTGTAAAGCCGGGACAGCGTGGACGTCTCCAAGACCCGCCACTGGCTTGAGCAGTAATCTGGCTCCTTTGTGCCATGGTTGCAGCAGCTTCTGAGTGCCTGGATTGCTGAACTCTAGGAAGCTGAACTCCAGCAAACACTTTGGTCTGTGGCCCTACAGGGAGTCCTGAACAAGATCTTGTCACAGGACAGGATCTTTTGCCTTTGCACCCTTTAATTGGTAAAGGGTGGGATCTTGTTGATTCCTGAGTCACTGTGAAGGCCTCGTTTTTACAGTCCTGATTCCAACTTCTTGGCTTCTGTTTATTGTTAGTTTCTTAAACAACCACATGCTTTTCTACTCCAGACTGCGAGCTTTTTATATCTGTTCTCTCTGCCATTGTCTCCTGTCTTTCACTGTAAAGCTGGCTAAAAGCCACAAACAGAAGCCATATAACAGTTTGAATACCAGTCTGCCTTGAGATTTCCTCCACCAGAGTAAGCAGTCCACCTCCCTTAATGTCAGTTTCAGACAAAGTCTCTGGACAAGGGCAAAATGCTGACCAACTTCTTGCCAGAGTGTAGTACACATGGTTTTTAGGCCACTTGCTGATACAGTCCTCCTTCCCATCTGAAAATTCTTGAGCCTGGCCCTTCCAATCCATACTTCTATCAGCATTCTAGTCTTCTGAACTCTGACCAGAATCTTCCATCAAGCTCGACTGAGAGCACTCAAAGCCTTCTCCAGCTTGCATTCCCAAACATTTCCAAATTCCTTCTGCAAACCAGTTCCAAAGGCTTCCCAGCCACATTGTCAGGTAAAGCACAACAACGACCCCACTCCTGGTACCAATTTCTGTCTTAGTTACTTTTCATTGTTGTGACTCAATACCTGACACCCACAAATTTAGGAAAGGAAAGGTTTATTTCAGCTCAGTTTCAGATGGTCACAGTCCATTCAGGGACAGGTGGTAGCAATCCAAGTACATGGCAGAGGCAGAGGTGGAGGCAGGTTCTCAGGACATCACAAGCAGGAAGGCAAGTTGAGACCAGTTGAGAGTGGTCCTAGTCCCAGTTCTGATCCTCAATGAAGGCAGGATGCAGCTTATATACCCTTCCAGGTCTCTGTTTAGCAATTAGACCCTCCTTCATCTAGGTGTGGAAGGTGTGGCTACTACACACCATTAATCCTAACTTACATGCCTTTAATCCTAACTTAACTATAATCCACCCCTCCAGACTAGATCCCAATCCACCAACAGCACATGGTTTCACAGACAATCCATAACATTAAAATGTGTGAGATTTTTGGGGGACATTCCAGAGCCAAACCACAATAATGCAGCAAGTGCTTTCCAAGAGTCCACTGAATCTCAAAGCATAGAATTGTACACCACAACAATAAACAAACTCACTTCTCTTTGGTAAAGAAAGTGTTGATTGTAATGGGTTCTGTTCTGATTGCTAAAGAGGTGTATGAGAGGCTACCTATACTGATTTAAAATTCACAATCTGAAACCACAGTTACTCTTGTACCAACATAATAATCTGTATTTGTAATCCACACACTCTGGGAGGTTGAGGCAGGAGACTCACAAGTTTGAGCCCAGCCTGGAGAATTTAGCAACTTAGTGAGATTCTATCTCAAAACCGAAAACATAAAAATAAAGGCTTTGAGTGTACACCTGGGTGAAGGTGTTGGGTTGGATCCCCAGTACCACAAAAAGGTATTATGTAGAACTTACAGAAATCTCAGTATGTGAAAAATCCTTTTTAACTGTTACTATAAACGCTACTTTTTCTTTTTTGTTGCAAAATACTTATGAGTTTTAATACTGAAACATTTTAGGCTGTTTTCTCTTCTGTGAATCAAGCTGATTGAATGCTTTGGCACAGGGACATGGACTTTATCTCCATTCTGCATGACAATTAAATGTCTCTAATTTATGTTTAAAACAAACTAGAGATCAGACTTGAATGTTTCAATAATGCATAATCCCAGGTGCGATAATTATTTTGATCCTTGGTTAATTTCCTGCAGATAACAGAAGATGAAAAAATATTGGGAATGTTATACACAGTAATTATTTTTAAAGCAAATATCTAGAATTTTTAACAGCCTTACCAGTTTTCAAAAATTCTACAGAGAAGATTTGCTTTTTCAAAGTTGATAACACCCTGTGCATTACTGTTAGGTTTTCAGAAATAGTACTGCATGAATAAAAGATGTCAGCTAGAAATGATTTATTCCTAAGGGCTGAAAAAAAGAAATCCACTTCTGGCCTTCCCAGCACCTTCCTGGAGGCTGTAACTGCAGGTGGATAATGGCCAGTAGAGAGCGATGTGGTCAACGTGTTCCCAGAAAACTTTTGCACATCCTACCCACTTCCCAAGTGCAGTGTACCCTGGTCCTTTCCCCGTTGCTGGCTGCACTCCCTTCCTCGCAGCAGCTTGCACCATCAGCAGCACACCACTACATGCTCCACCTCCCACTGCTGTTCTCAATAGTTGAAATTTATCTCTCAGTAGCCGAGCATAAATTCTTCAGCAGTAAGAATTGTGTTCTTCTTTCACTTGCTACTGCTAGGTCAGAACGCAATTGTTCTCTGAAACAATAAATGTGGGTTCAAACCTCAGCTTCCTGCTTTAGTAGCTGTGAATAGGAGCACATTCTTCTCTAAATCAAAGAGAATAAAAGTACCTACCTCAGCGTGGTGCTGTTATATTTATTTAGGTACTGGAAAGTCCAATTCTTGGACACTCTGCCACTGAGCTACATCCTCAGATGTTTTTATTTTCAGATAAAAATCTCACTAACTTTCCCTAGATCTGTAATCATCTTGCATCAGACTTCCGAAAAGCTAGGCTTAAAGTCCATGCCATCCTCTTGGTTGCTGTGATTAACACCATAATGTCATACTGAAAGGCCCAACCTACTGAAAGTAGTGGGCAGCTCTTTCTTTGAATCAGTGAACTCGAGGAGTAGCACATGAGGTGGAGCATAGGTTCCATGTACAGCACGTGAGAATATGGATAAGAAAATGGTCCCTAGTCTCTAGAAATTTACAATTGTCCATTAGATTGTGGAGTAAACAAAGAGCATCTTCCAAGCAAGGGCCACATAAGGCTCATCTTTGTTTCTTTGGGCATTGGACAGACCACACCCAAGGTGTATAAATGCTTCCTTTATACTATTTAATTTTTATTTTATTACTATTTTATAAATTAACATATAATATTGTTTTATAATGTAATTTTGCTATTATTTTTATGTGTTTTTAATGATAGAGCAATTTCATCATGTAGACCGGTTTACTTAGTAGTTTCCTGAAAGCACACTGTTGTTGCTTGATAGTCACCAAATTGATATATAATAAAATGAGAAACTTTATGAAACTGAAAACATAGTGGTGTTTAAAGTGGACCATCAAGTTTGCCATCGTGGGATTGGTTTCTGCCCACATTTACTGACATAATTCACAGCAGGACTACAGCATCAAGCTGCTCCCCAATATGGCAGCCACAGTAACTCAGAAACACACACTGCAGGACTGCCAAATTTCTTCAGCCATGGATTGCTGCCTTAGAAGCACAGCCTGTCGTCGTCCTCCCATTGACCAGCGAGAGCTGTGGATCCAGTTAGAGAGGATTCTGGGAGGGATCTGAATTGTTGCTCTATTCTCCTGGAAAAGTGGCTCTTGCTCGTGAGTTCCAAGCGTGAGTCCCCACACCTCTCCCTCCTGTGTGTGGCATTCCAAACGATGATACAATAATCCGTCTTTCTCCACACCACCTGATTTCAAGCCTGTGCTTGACTCCTGCCCAATGGACAAACCCCTCCTGTTTTACCTTTTTCCTGAACACCTGCCCACATTGCCCATCACGACCTACCTATACTCTACCTGCTTGAAAAGGCACATTTGTCTGCATACTCTAGTGTTTGCTCTTGGCAGAATTTGTGACTAATGCTGTACTCTTTGAATGTCATGCTATGAATACTTGAATCTCTACTCTTGCCCAGGTCATTCCCAAACACAAACAGCAGCCCAGTGTGTGACTTTCAAGCCAACCCTCATCCTTCTCCCATTTCTCTGACTCACCACTGACTTTCCAGATATACTACAGCAGAATCCATCTCAGTGGAATATCTGCTAAAGTCCCAGGTTGACGGGACTTCTGAAAGCCCAAAGCCACACCATGATCATAGGCTGCTCACTATGAGTTTCATCTCCCAGAATTTATTGTCCAGAATAGTTTGGCATTTTTTTCTTTATTGCTTCATGTCATTAAGTAAAGAGAAAATCTTGCTGAAGCATTAAAAAACCTTTTGTTTTTCAAACTCGTAATTATACCATTGTAAAATTTATCCATTGATTATCTATGAATGAGTATTTTTGTTGCTTCCAAAACATTTTTTTCTGTAAGCCAGGTATAGTGAAGCAGGCCTGTAATCCCAGCATCCAAGAAGCTGAGGCAAGAGGGTCTTAAATTCAACCCCACTGTGGGCACCTTAGTGATTAAACATAATCCTGTCTTAAAACAAACAAACAAAGTAAATAAACTAAATTAAAATGGATTGAGAATGTAGTGCAATATAAAAATGATGGGATTGAGCCCTGGTACCACCACTACCACCAAAAAAGTTACTGTAAACTGTCCTGTAATAATCATCTTCTTTGTAATTGAATATATATATATATATATATATATATATATATATATATATATATATATATATATCTTTATTTGTGTAAGATGTTTTGGAAGTAGAATTGCTTAGTCAAAATGTATGATTAGTTTTTAGAATTTTCAATATATTTGATATTAAAATTGACCATCCTGGATCTTAACCAAAATTCAAAATTTCAGAAATTTAAAACTTTTGGAGTGCTTACATCATGCCACAAATGGAAAATTCTATACTTGAGAACATGCGATAGGCTACAACCATGGCTTAGATGTACATTGTGCATATACAAATATTGCAAAATTTGGGAAAATCAAGATCTTGTGCACTTCTGGACACAAGAATTTCAGATAAGAAGGTTCAACCTGCGTGCGGTCCTTCGGAAAGGCTGTACCTATTCAGAACACCATGAAGTGCCTAACTAAGCATTTACTTTGAAAATAAGGATAATAGAACTATAGTTAAGCAACTTATCCAAAGATAGAACTCAAAGTGTGATTTTTGACCTGTGCCAACTTTGCGACATATTTCTTTGTATTCTAGCACAATGTTATCATTACAGATAAAGCAATCTTAGTTACATATTTAATTATTTAAATGCAGTTAATAAATTTTGTTTTCCTATAATCCATACTATTTAAAAAAAAGTTAATACCTTATACCATATTGTAAACTCATGAAATAGAGAGTTTTAATGTTCAGAAAATGTCTCAATGACCAAGAAGGAAATTTCAGTTGGAAAAATACCTGTAGCTCAGTGAAAATTGCACATCCTTAATCTTAATCAAAACTTCAAAAATATTCAAATTTAAAACTTGTTGAGAGTTCAGATGATGCCACAGATGGAAAATTCTATACTTGACATCATGTAATAGGCTACAACCAAGACATGGATATACATTGTGCACATAAAATACGGCAAAATTTGGGAAAATCCAAGATCTGCTGAATTTCTGGGCACAAGACCCCACCTCCCGATCTCTTTGAAATCCAAACAGGGTTAGGCTGAGAAACAACCTGTGTTTTTCAAAAAAAGTTGCTGTTTTTCTATAGGACAGAATATTTGACACACGACAACAAGCAGGAATTTGTTTGTTTGTATTAACCATTCAGTGTGAAACAAATCACCAATACGTTTCCTCTTTTAAAATATTTTGGTGGCTTCATAATGCATTCAGGACCAAACTGGACTACAGAGTGAGACCCTATCTCAAAAAAAAAAAAAATGGCAGGCTGTAGTTTTTCACTACTTACAAGTCTCTGCTAACATAACTACAGGATTGATTTCCCTAAATATTCTCATGATATTAACAAGCCTGTATCTCCCACAACAGGGCTCAGAATCCTGTATCTCTGCTTAAAATTTTACAAGTCTACACTTAGTAGCAGACAAACATATCCTTTCAATTTGCTGTCAAATAATAAGGTCTCAAGGACAGAAAAAACGAATGAGGTAGCTAGTGTGTGATGATTCCATGAAAGTTTTGAAGTGTCAGGCATCAGAGAATCAGGCATTAGAGCAAATATAAGCAGGTGGATTGTTTCATACATTAATTCAACAAACATCACTGGGTGCTAACCATACACGAAGCACTGTGCCAGACAATTAGACTATGAAACAATGGTGAATATAATATGCATGACCAAAACTTACAGTAGTAAGATTTTATAATTTTAGTGCTTATCAGCGGCTCTCCTTATATCTAGCTTGTGAAGACCCTTGTTGGTTTAACTCCGGTTTCCTAATGGTACCAAGTACAGCACCTGAGCAACTGAATATCCTTAGTGAGCTCAGTGATGGATGCCTATCTCTCACAGTCTCAATGTTGGAACATCTGTGTGCTCCACCCTTTCAGGTAGAAGGGACGTAGAGCTTTAGAAAGGCTCTTTTTTGAGAATAGGGGTATAGCTCAATGGTATAGTTTCTCGGCTAGCATGCTTAAGACCTTGGATTCAGTCCCCAGGACAAAAAAAAAAAAGCCTTTTTCAGAACATACATGTCTGTTCTGTTTTTCTTCAAATGTATTCCAATAAAATTCCCCGGATTTCATTCATTGATACTGGTCTTGATTTGCATGGAGTGAAGAATTCCATTAAGCTAAGAAGGAGTCTTAATGTGTAAAGATATGTATTATTATACACAGCCAAATATCTACAATTCCAAAATTAGCCAGTTCGTGCTTCGTTAGGCCCCAAATTTCTAATTTCTCTATCACTGTGATAATTTATTTTGATCCACATACTATCCCTTTAAAAGTGGCTGCACTCAAAATATCCCAATAAAGTGGTTGGTTGGATTCAGAGAAGAGGCATCAAGATTTAACTACTGCGACCCACTCGAGGAATAGGAAGCTGAGTTAGAGTGGTGACTTAAGTGAAATGATCTAGGTGTGGAAGATTAATATGTTAAATACTGTATAGTATTCTATAGAACCACATGAAGTGATAGCCGGAGTTGGGGGAAGGGATAAGGAGGGCATGGGAGGGTCAAAAATGGGAAGGGATTGTAAAGTTGATATGATACCTATGTGCACAAAATACCCAAATCCATTATAAACACTATGTATTGCATATGTATATTAATAAAAATAGTGGGGGGAAAAGTGACTGCACTCAAGCTAATTAGAAAATGTCCTACAGGCTCGGGCTTAAGTAGAGTCAATGCAGTGTATAAGAATATTTCGGCCAATGACAGACCTCATATACAACTGTGGTCCCGTAATGGAGCTGAAAAATTCCTCTCACTGATGATGTTGTAATTGTTACGAGGTCAAACATGGAACATTAGTCACATGTTTGTGTTGATGCTGATAAAAAAAAGTTTTGTCATATAAAAGGATGTCACTCAGAATTATATCCAACACATGATACTTGATAATAGAGAACTTACTGATTTATGTACTTCATGTGCTTGCTATATTTTTATCATTACAGTGCAGTCATTTATGCAACAGTTAACTGTGGAGCAACCTGAGGCAGGTCCTTCAGGAAAAATCCAAAAGAAGTACTGTGGCATTAGCAGGTGAGATTTCCACGCACGTTGCTGCCCCGAAGATCCTCCGAAAGCCGAGAGAAGGGGATGAGGGCACTGAGAGGAGGATCCTGGCTCTGAGATGGCCTTGGATCATGCGTAGACTGTGTCTTGGTTTTTAACAACAAAAGAGTTTTGAAAGTAAAATAAATAAATAAAATTACTTAAAAATAGAATAAAAAGCTTATAAGATCAGAATGAGAGGAAAACAGTTCTGTACAGCTAACCAGTGTGCCTGTGTTTTAAGCCAAGAAGCTTATAAGGCAAAAGAAGTTTGAAAGGAAGATTAATTTATTGTCAAAGAAAGACATTTTTCTTATAAATTTGTGCAGCCATACTATGCATTTTTAAGGCTACTGAAGTGCTCAGGGTGCCTATTCTCTCAGCACTCCCTTTTGAAATCATATGGAGCAACTCCCAGGCCAGCAAGCCCTGTTCACAGTCAATGCCTATGTAAGTGTAACTTTTTATCTTTGTTATTGTTTTTAGTGTAAGTGCTTAATTTAATTTATCTTATTCATTTTTTAATTTATGGAGATTTAATTCAAGGGTTTGCACATGCTAGACAACCACTGAGCTATATCCCCAGCCCACTGTTTTTATTGTACCTTTTCTATATTTACATACACAAATGTTTAACCATTGTATAACAATTTCTTTCAGCATTAAAAATATTAAGAAGGTGTATGTGGTTGTAGCCTAGGAACAGAGGCTGTACCAAATAGACCTAGTGTGTAGTCGGGTAGCTTCTGGGTTTTGCAAGTATACTCTGATGATTATTTCATCATAAAATCACCTAATGATGCATTTCTGAAAATATATTCTCCCTGATGCAGGACTATATGATCAAGTCAAATCATTCCCTGGATTAAATTTAGTCTATTTCATTTTTGTATAGCCTTCAAAATGTAAACAAGCCTTCATCTCTAGGAAAAATAAAAAATAAAAACTTCTATACAAAACCACTCACAGCAAGTAAGCCCCAGATCTATAACTTTGGGACCTCCTGACCTTCTTCCCTTTAACCAATCATGATGGCTGTAGTACTAAGGAGTGACTTGTGATGTTTTATTTCTACTGATACATTGTGTGGTTTGTAAATGACAATAGGAAGAGTAGACCCCCATGCACTCACTCATCTATTTGTCCATTTATTCAGCAAGTATTCAAGGAGAACATTTTTTATGTACCAGGCACCATGTTTCCTTTGTAGGGTTTAGAGTAATTTAAAAATAGAAGCGTCCATGACACTGACCTTGCTACTTGGCATAGCACTCGAGTTCATATTGTCAGTGAAGACACCAGAGAATAAGAGGTCTTAACAGCATCAATCTTTAATAATTTAAGGACAAAAGACATTGAGAGCCATAGAAGCAAGGGGAGGTCTATAATCTTCAGGGCACGTCTCTGGGGACATTCTTGCCACAGATAATGTGGCCCTGCTGTGGTCACATCAGCATGTGGGATCGCTAAACAATGTGTGATGTTCACATCACTTACACATGTCAGGCATAAAGGTTTCTATACTATGCTCAGATAGTTATGTGGCTCATGTCATGTATCCTATGAGGTCATGCCCCATATATCTGTAGATTTCAGGTTTATTAACCACAAGCAGTCCCACACAAACAGGTATATCCTAAAAACTACTTAGTGCTCCATCAGGTCTGCCATTAGCATGTTTACAGAAAGATTGCAAGGAGCTGGGAATGAACTATGGAGTCACTGCTTTGCATTGCCCAGTGTGAGGTAGGCTCAAGAAAGCGCCAGAAAGTGCCAGGGTGCACTTGATGGTTTCCGCCCACATTTGGCCTTGAGAATACAAATTGAATTCATAGGATACTTGCATGGAAGTTAAAAAGAGAGCAAGAGAGAAGACATAGCGTACTTTCTTTCACATTGCAAGGGGAATTTTCACAGTCATTTTTTTCCAAAGCCAAACTTCAGAGTGCTGTGGCAGCATTTTCTTCCGGAACTTAGACAGACACCACTCTCATGGATGTTGTGGCTCCTACCACTTGCTATTAATACCACTTATTGAGAACTCTCTCTATAGCAGGCACTGTGCTAAGCACTGAACGTCAGATCTCACTGGAATGTCACATTTCCACGAGGTGAATGCTGTGAACCTTATAGCACTCAAGAGGATCCAAAGCTTCGAGCATTATATACCCCTGCTCAGTGAGGAAGCCAGGGTTCTCTCCAGCCAGTCTAAGCCAAAGTCTGCAATCTCTGCCCCCACCTTCTCCCAGTCAGTGTGCAAAAAGGGGGTGGCTCACAAGTTCAAGAACTCTTTCCTGCTGACTCAGTTTCTAGAGCACCTTTCTAGAGCACCCTCCGAGTGGGGCAGTACCCTATCTCCAGTGTGCTTTGTCTGAGAGGACTCAGCTTAAAGAGTGCCATAGAACATGGTGCCTGTGTGTGCCCAAGACAGAGGCTGCAAATAAGTCTTAAAGCATCTATTTTGGTCGATGACAAAAGGAATCTGTTTTAACCTCCAAAAAATCCCCAGAAATCTCGCACTGCTTCCCCCAGTAATGTGTCTCCTCAACTACAAATTGGCCAAAGAGCATCACAGTCCCTACAACTTTGAGAAAAGGCACCCAGACACATGTCTATACTGAGCACCCTCACAAATATTCAGGGATGTCTTCTTTTCTAGTAGGTGTTAAATGTCGTGATGACTTCGCAACACTAACAAACAAAACTAGACTCTATTTCATAGCTGTTCCTTAAGTGGGTGGTGTTTCAGATGATTTGCTTGAATTCAGAATGTTGAATTTTGAATAAACTCATACATCACTGCAAAAAGACTTTCTAAAATTCTCAGGTTTTAAAGAACAGTACCTAGGGGTTTTTGTTTTCAAGTTGAATGATAACACATTTCGGCATAAGAAAAGACATTTTTAATCATATAAATTTTGTAATTGAATTTCTGTATTTTTTTCTCTGTGGTAATAGAAGCAGTTTTTAAAATCACCTTCAGAAAGAAACTGTATGTATGCGACCAAGACAAAGACTGTTTTGAGGCAACACACATCTGTGGCTACTGAATGCCTGTTTTGAATTAAATTTAAATTGCCTGAAGAGCATTTGGCAAATGGAAATTTTTAACTTGGTTTAAGCTTTTCCATGGACAATTTGGGTTTTGTACTGTTATTGCTATATCTATGCTTCTGCATTCAAATCTTTTCAACCAGCTTGGAAGAGAGAAAAACATTGCGTTAAAGGGATTTTAATGACATAGTAACTCCTCTGACAAACAGTGGATCTGTTCCATTATCTTATCTGCCAAAAAAGAAATATCTTCCAGGAGAATAATATGTGCTTAATCATGAAAGCTTTCAGCTTTGAAAGCTTCAAATGATAGAATCAGCAACAGAAACAAGTACTCTATATCCC
This sequence comes from Ctenodactylus gundi, assembly GCA_004027205.1. Classification (NCBI taxonomy): domain Eukaryota; kingdom Metazoa; phylum Chordata; class Mammalia; order Rodentia; family Ctenodactylidae; genus Ctenodactylus; species Ctenodactylus gundi. Next base: position 54,800 of record PVKB01006014.1, read on the forward strand.
CAAATTAGATGTGTTCCTTTGATTATCTTGCAGTAACATCTGTGGTAATAATACTTTCTGGAAACCACTGCTGATGTTCTCAAAGAGCTTTACCAAGTTGCCTGATTTATCATGGAAAATAATCAGTAACTTAACTAAGCATGGTATTTCTTCTCTCGTCACCACTTGCTCTCTGGCTCAACTGTCTCAGTGGAGCTCTGGGGACACTCCCACAAGCTATGACTTCAGAATGCAGTCGTCCTTTCAGTTCTATGCAGGTTCTGTTTGTGTGGGTCCAGTGAACCGCAAATTGCAAATATTTAGGAGTGGGGGAATTACATTTGTATGGAACATGTACAAACCATTTCCCTTGTCATTTTTCCCCAACAATCTAGTAGAACAAGTATTTGTATTATTTTAGGGATTGTAAATCATCTAGAGATGATTTAAAGAGGGCGTGAGGAAAGTGTGGATTACACGCAAGTACTACTCCCGATTTCTTATGAAGGATTTGAGCATGTGCAGATTTTGTAATCTCCAGAGGATTCTAGCACCAATCCCCCGCAGGCACTAAGGAGCACATACCGTCTCCTTGGGAATGAGCATCCTTCCAATAGAAGTAAAACCAAACAGCTCTGGTGACAATTACATGACTACAACCAAAAGATACTTTATGAACTTGAAAAATACACTTATTCAGAACTGAGGTCTTCTCCTCTCCTGTGTTGTCAGTTGACAGTAAAACTTTACAATCCCCAAGCCTGGGCTCTGCTGTGGGCGAGAACTCAGATTACACAGCTCTAAGGTTTGTCTTTCTTCTGAGGACGCCGAGCGGAGGTAACACAAGCATTAACACCTGTCATTCTCTTAATCTCTGTCAACAGGAGGTTCTCTGATTTGACCTCTTTAGAATAGTGCCTCTTCTCCCTCCATATCTGCGCAGTTTTGTCCTACATGTTTGGGCATTTATTAAAACAAGATTAATGTTATAGTAGAAAACAGAAGCTACTTAGATTCATATCAGAGCTGGTATATCTGTGGAAGGTGGTTTGCTTATTTTGGAAGTAGGTGAGTTGGGAATCTGCTGAGAAGGCTACTCAAATATCAAAGATTTGGGGCTGAAGTGTCACTGGTGTCAAGGAGCAGACAGATGTAAAAATTCTGAGGAACGCTGAACCGGTGAGATATGAAGGAGGAGAGCCCCAAGAATTTCCAACGTTACTGTCCTAGTGCATTTCACCCTTTGCCTACTCCCCGTCTGCAAAGGAAAGATCTTGTGCTGCACAGCAGAACTAGACATAAGCATTTATCTTTACAGAACTAGTTAGTGGTTTACTATGTATGAGTGTTTTAAAACAAAACAAAACAAAACAAAAAAAACTGTCCTCTATCTTAAATAAAAGATCAGTACTGATGTAGAACCTGGCAATTTCGTTCTCACAATTTCGTATGTTTAGAAATGAATAATGAAAGACATAATCTGAAAAATAGTCAGATACACACACACACACACACACACACACACACACGCACGCACACACCTCACATTTTCTTTCTCCACTCGACCACTGTTGGGCACCTTGGTTGACTCCATTCTTTGGCTATTGTGAACAGTGTTGCAATAAACATGGACATGCAGATGTCCTTTGATACACTAATTTCATTTATTTGGCCATATACCCAGTAGGGGGTAGCTGGATCATATGAGAGTTAAATTTCATATACTTTCATCCCCAAATTCATTCTAATATGACTAAATTTAATGGTTTACCTTAGACAATTACAACTTTCTTGTGCCTCCTTTCTTGGTGATACTCACTCTAGGCAGGGTCACATAAGCCAAGCTGATGGTGACGACAGGAGTGAGGTGTGGAGTAGTGTCTGTAGGGCATTCAAACGTTGCTTCATTTGGGCTATGTGCCCAGCTTCACAGAGAAATGTTTCCAAATGTGGGGGCCAAAAGCTGGACATTCTAAAAGGACTAAAATATATTTTTTCAAAAGCATACTGATTATACAAATGCCTTTTATATCTGAAATTTAAAAAGCATTAGAGAGCCATGTGAGGAAATTTAAATATTGAAGATCTGGCTTAGTTGAAAAACAAAGAAAAACAGCAAACATGAATATGACTTGAGTCAGCATTTATTTTAGTTAATAAATAGCTAATTCTAATGATTTTTGAAAGAATCTTTGGCATTCTCTGAGACATTTTTGAAACATGCCTGGGTTAGTCAGCTTTCCGTCACTGTGACAAACTGCCTGAAATGATCAACTTACAAGAAGGAAAGATTTATTTTGGTTTATAGTTCTAGGGATTTCAGTTCATGGTGGTTTAGCACTGTTGCAATGGGCCAACAACGAAGAAAGCGATCACAGAGGGGAGTACAAAGCCACTCACCTCACCACAGCCAGGGAACAAGCAAAAGAGACAGGAAGTGGCCGTGGTCTCAATAACCCCTTCCAGGGAATACCCCTAATGACATAATTTCCTTCTGCTAGTCCTACTTCCTAAAGATTGTATCACCTCTCTGTATCAGGATTAATATGCACAACTGCCCACATTTCCACCTTTGTGCAAATGGACATTTTTAGCAACATGATTGATGACCAAGTTTTTAACAACTACATCTATCGTTAAGGGATGCTGATCTTAACCATAGTGCCATTAAACTAGTATTCATAATGGTCAATTCAATCATCACAATTGAGTTGTATTTTTCTTGGATTCATAAGAACCAATCACAATGTCTTAAAAACATTAGTTAAATGCCAATTTTATATGGATGCTAAAATTAACTGAATGAACTATATTTTAGACCAATTACTTTAATATTTGGCATTGGACAAATTGTATGTAATAGACAATTGTGCTATGATTTTCCTGAGAACACTTGATTTCAGAAGCTGTGTAGACATGAATATTCTCATTCTGTGAGTCACTAAGGAATCAGGAGCTCTTGTGAGCTGCTGCTTGTCAACTCCAAGGTTATGACTAATATAAATTATCTGTTGCTTTAGATTCGCAACTTTCAGTACTAAAACCAATTAAGCAAATTTCCTAGGTAACTATTCTGGTTAAAAATAGATCTTCTCAATGAAGCTAGTTTCCTGTTTGCTTGGGGGCTAACTTAGAAAAAGTGTCCTAGGACTGGCTGTAACCGTTTCCTGTCTTTCTAATGGTATTTCCCAGAACTGAAACATGAGATTGTTTCAAGACTAAGTATAGCAAGGAATGAACGAAAGCATCCAGAAAAAAAAATATTTAGGACAACTCACAAACGTCCCTGAGAATAGCTGGACCAACACAGCAGAGTCACAGTCATCTGGAGAAGGCCAAGTAGAAACACGAAATAGGAGATAAAATATCATCAATTTTTCTTCCCTCGGCCCAAAAGGATTTTTGATTAGCACCTCTGTGGATCCTTTTCCCCTGATATTCGACTTTGCTGGCCGCAGTGTGCTACACCAACTGCAGACAGAGGGGGACATCTAGTTTGCTGTCTTTGTTATATTGTACTCACACAGAGAAGCCATCAAAGTTGAAAGTGACATTGTGACATTGTATGATTGCTCTAGAAGTCATGGTAAGACCTTGGAGTTTGTGATAAAGAGGAAACCTTCAGAGGAGCAAGATGAGATCCGAAGGCATCTTTTTCCACAGGACAGGTAATCAATCAAACAGTATCTAAACTCAGTATGCAGAGAGAAGGAGGTTCACTCTAAATTTGTTCTGAGTGATTGAAGTCCAGGAATCATCTTGTTCTGTGAGATATGCTCTTGAGACAAGAATGAAGTAAAACTCAAGCTACTCTAACTTATTATTATTTCCTATATTTTTATGGTGTGTGTGTCTATGAATTCCTCTTAAATATTGAATATATATTTGGGAAGTATATACTTAGTATCTATTACAAATTTACATATATGTATATATATATGTATATATATAATATATATTAATGTCTGTAGATCATTGAATCTTTTATTTTATTTCTCTTGTGTAGTTTAGTCAAATTAAATACATCAAGTGGATATGTGACCTGGTCTTTACTCTCCCTTAGTGATACTATGGTTATCGACGGAAGAAAGGACCAAGAAATATCTCCTCAGTGGTGAATAACTGCACAATAAGTAGAGTCGGAGGTGCAACTCACTCCGCCCTGGTCACCCTCCTAAGAACTGTCTTATTGTAGAGGCTCTATGATTGTACGGAAACAGTGAGCCATTCGGAAGTAGAAAGCAGCCCTGTGAAGACAAGGGATGGTTTCCAATGTTGGTTGCCATGTAAGAGAAGGACACCAGCAGACATTTGTTAGCTCTGAGATGTAGAAGCTGATCTGGATACCAATATCAATCAATCACCAATCAAAGATTAAACAGGATGTGATGACCTAGTTTCTAATCCTTGTTCTTCCCAGCCAGTGCCAGGGAGGAAGAATTGGAGAAAGTGAGGGTGCATGTAGACTCTACTAATTTAGTGGCCACCTCCTTGAATCCTAGGTGCTTTATGCAAATATTAATAATAATGATAGTAAATTTCCCAGAAGTTACTGTGGAATTTTATGAGAAGTATACATTAATAATGACACTGACTGGTAACATGAGTCCCAACATATTTTAGGTATTTCTACCCTTTCTTTCACAAACTCATTACTCCTAAAAATATTCCTTAGAAAAGAAATCAGAAAACACAGAGACCAATAATCATGCTGCTAGATTTTGCACCCAAACCAATTTCTCATCCACAGGATGACTATCCCTTATCAAAAATGTTTGGGACCAGAATGGTTTTGCATTCTGAATTTTTAATATTTTATAATATTTGCATAAACATGACAAGACATAGTGGGAATGAAATGAACATCCAGACATAAAATTTATAGATATAGATAACCTGAGGATAATTTCATATAATATTTTAACAATTTTGCACATGGAACAGGTTTCATGGTGTGGAATTTTCTACTTGTGACATTTCATTAGTGCCCAGACAGTTTCATATCTGGAAGCATTTCTGATTTCAGATCTTTGGATTAAGAATGTTCTCTACCTGCTTTTGCAGCTGTTAGAATGTCAGTGGAGGTAACCTGACATGAGCTAATGTCCTTCCTCACTCGTCTGGCATGAAGCTGAAGAAGGGAGAGGAAGGAAGAGAGGAGAAGGAGGAAGAAAAAAGAATGAAAGAAAATGGACAGAAAAATAGTCAAATAGCCGAGTAGACAAGAGCAAATCTGGTTGCCGACCCTCCTAATCTGCCTCTGGTGCAGGGAAGACCCTGAATTCAGGGGAGTAGGGGTATGCTGGCCACTCTCGTTCTCTGTAGCTCTCATCTTTTTCTGATTGTCACCATGTACAGTAGCTGTGTTCGGTACCTCCAGCGATTGTAGGAGAAGCATTTAATACCTGTTTGTGGAAGAAGCAAATCACAATATGAGAAATGGAACCATTCTTTTTTCAGAAAATTCGCATTAGCGTAGTGCGCAATTAGAAGCATCATTACCGCGCTGTTGTATACGCTCACCAAACATACATTAAGAATTCGTTTGAACTTTCAGAGCAGCTTTCCTTTTTTTCCTTTTTGTCGATACAAGTGCTTCCATTACACTTAAGGAGCCGCGTAATGATCTTTAGAAGTAGTGAAGGAAGTGATGGGAACGCTTGACAAACTTCTCGTTCAGCTCATGGGTTTCCATTAAACATGCTATTAGAGTGAGAGGGGCTGGTTCCAGGGGCGAGTAATGGGCCACAGAGGCTCTCACCTGCGTGTCAGCGGCCCAGCTCGTCACTTAGGAAGACCTGATCATGTGGTTATTTTTCAGTAAAACAGTCATAATTCCGGGAGGGTTCCCCACGGAAAGGCTCGTGTTCCAAGTGGTCACTTAGGAGAAAGAGCACTAGATTGAGAGTCATAAAACCTGCATTCTAGATTTAATAAGCACTGCTTTAGTTCTGTTCCATTTAACTTCCCAGGGGCCTCTTTTTTTTTTTCTTTTTCATCTGTCAAAAGAAACACGGTAAAAACATCTTGCATATTTTTGTATTTTGATGCTCTTCAGACTTATTCTTTTTGTTCTGTCTAAAGAATTTTTGTATCTTTTTTTAATGCGTGCACTGTAGCTCTCTTCGCCTCACAAAAGCAGAGTGTTTTTAAGGTGCTCTGATACATATTCACGGCTACACTAATGGAAACCCTGCTATCCTAGAACAAAATGATTCTGATCTGTTTCATGTTAAGATCTTAGAGCACCTGAGCTGTATCTCCCTGGCTGTGTTAGCCAGGGTTCCTAAACGAGTGTGTGGAACTGTTTGAGGTGGTTTATGCAAAGAGAATTGGGAGGGCTGAGAAAGAGACTACAGGCTGAGTTTCCGGAAATCACTTCCACACAATCTCATCTACCCAGACCTCCAACGTGACTGCTCCAATCCAAGAGGGACGTGAACAGCTGGATCTGGGCACACACCACCTGTGCGGCATCCATACTCACAGCAGAAATAGCTGCTCCTCCTCTTTGAGACTCTTTCTTTAATTAGCCAATAATAATGATATTCATTTATGGGGTACAATGTGATGTGATGACATATGTATACATTGTGGAATAATTAAATCAATCAAATTAACATATTCATTACCTCACACAAACTTATTTTTGTGGTGATAACATTTAAAGTCTATTAGCAATTATGACATATGCAATACATTATTATTAATTATCATTTTTTTCTTAGGTATACAATGGGTCTAAAGTAGATCCTTGTGTAACTGGAACTTTGGATCTTTTCATGAACCATATTCCCTAACCTCCATCCCACCCATGAGCCCCTAGTAATCACCACCATTCCACTCTCTACTTTTTTTAATTCAATTTTTTAAGAAAAATTTCTCAAATAAATGAGATCATATAATATTTATCTTTCTGTGCCTGGCTTATTTTACTTAGTATAATGTCTTCCAGGCTTATTCATGATTTGACAAATGACAGAATTTTCTGCTTTTTAAAGATTGAATAGTATTCCATTATTTATGCATACCATACTTTATCTATTCATCTTTTGAATAGAATTAGATTGCTTCCATTTCTTACTAATGTGACTAATGCTGCAAAGAACATTAGAATTCAGATCTCTTTGTTGTACTGATTTCAGTCACTTGGGATGTGTGCACAAAGGATGTACCCAAAGGACAAAGGGGTAGTTCTTTTTTTTTTTCCTTTGAGAAACCTCCATACTGCATTTCATTCATAATGCCTGAACTAATGCAATTCCAGCCAACATCCCACAAATGTCCCCTTTTCTACACATCCTCAATATTACTTGCTATCTTTCATCTTCTTTTTAATAGCTATCCTAACAGGTATGATTTCTTATTGTGCCTTTAATTTCATTTCCTTGATTTTTATGAAGTTGAGCATCTTTTCATTTGACTGTCAGCCATTCGTGTCTTCTTTTGAGAAATATCTGTCCAGCGTGTTTGCCCATCTCTGCCTTGTTTGTGTATGTTCCTACTATTGAGTTGTTTAAGTTCCTTATTCTTTTTGGATATCAGCCTTCTATGAGATGTATGACTCAGGATTTTTCCCGTTTTACTCATACAAATATGTGTGATACTTAAAGTTTACACTGAATTTGAGTATTTTCTGCATGTATATGTGGCATTGAAATTACAAGCCCTTCCCCTCTCCCTTGAGATATATGATTTTTAAATATTTTTTTCCAAAATGTGGGTTGCCTCTTCACTCGGTCAAGTATTTCCCATGCAAAAGCTTTAAGTTGAACATACTAAAGCTACAAGGATTTTCGTCTACGTTTTCTTATAGTTGCCAAAAGGGAGCAATAGGTACTGGACTTACCCATCACCTGAAGTTGCAAATAAATGTCTCACAAGATGGTAGAAAAAAGACACGAGGAACAGAAAACAAGTGAGGGCAGCACAGTAGCTCCAGTTTAGGGCCTAGACATAGTTTCCAAGTGGTAGGACAGGATGAGTAGGAAGCAGAGGGAAACAAGTTGCTGGTTGAGGAGATGAGAGCGGACGTCCAGGAAAACAAAGGCAGCTGTGTTCACAGGACAGAACCCTGGAGAACAGAAATATGCACACAAAGAGATCTGTTGAGGGTCTCATTCAGGAATTCAGCTGACAACATATCACAGGCTCTATTTTTTAAAAAATGAAACATTAGAAGCAATAGAGCCTTGTCCTTCCATGGATCCAGGAAAAGTTGCCATTTCTACTGACCAGACAGACTAACTAACCCACAAGAATTTCAAGCCAAAGATGAAATCTGTAACTCTGGGACCAACAAGGTAAGAATGACAGAAGGTTTCTCACCAGACACGATGCAAGCAAGGAGACAATACAGTGATGCTCTGAAACACTGAAAGAAGAAATTGTCGGTTACCCACGTTTCACTGATTACTAACATTTTGATGGGTTTGGTTTATCATTTTATCCCCCATCCATCCATAAATTCTTGCATATGGACTTTTTAAAGAGTTTATACCAATTCCCTAGGTTGAATGCAATTACTATGTTTTGCAAGCTAATATACTATTAAAATGGTAATTATGGGGGAAATTTCATAGATTCTATGAGACAGCTGGTACTGTTTTAGAAGGATACCAATCATATGGTTTCTCTGATGTACGAAACCTAGAATAAAGGCATTCTATAGAATCAGTTGATGTGACAGTGGGAGTTGGGTGGGGGGGGGAGAAGGGTGTGGGAGGCCAAAATGCAGAGGGGAAGGGACTGTAATGTTGATGTGGTATGTATGTGCACAAGATACTCAGCTTCACTGTAAACATTATGTATCCCATATGTGTGTGTGTGTGTGTGTGTGTGTGTGTGTGTGTGTATTTATTAATGAAAACGATGGGAAAAAGAAACTAGGCATCATACAGATGTAAAATATACGTAACTATAGCTGTAGACATACCTATAAATACAGATGTAGATTATCAAAAATAATATTAAAAATGTAAAAAAATAAAACTGTATGAAAGAAAAAGGAAAAGTACACCACAAGAAATAATAAAGAAAATTATTGAGCAGAAGAGAGTTCTAAATGGAAAACCAGATCTATACATAAGATTGAAAAATATGGAAAATACATATATTTTTTAAAATACTTACATCTTCTTTAGGAAAACTTGGTTGTCCAGACAAAGATATTAGAAGTATGGCATGAGGTTTATAACATACAGAAAAATAAAATGTGTGAACAAGTGACATCAAAGTTGTGGGGGGAATAAGAGTAGAGTTGTGTATTGCTTAATGACGAAGACCCATTCTGGGAAATGCATCCTTCAGAGTTTTGATCACGGTGTGAACACCTTCACACATACTTGCACAAGCTACAAGGAGTACAATGTCACTTGCAAATGCAGTCCAATGGGGCCATTATTGTAAACATAGGTATTTGTTGACCAGACTTTGTCACGCAGCGTATGACTGTGTGCTAGAGTCTTTATGTTAAATGTATGGTGATCATCTATCCCAGTTCACCTGGAACTGAGGGGTCTTCTTGGATACAGGGGGCATTCAGTAATAAACTAAGACAGTCTCAGCAAAACTGAGATCATTAGTCACCCCAGCCCACCAAGTAGTTTGCAACAGCTCTGGTGACTTTGGTCAAACCACTTACTCTCTCTGTACTCCCCTTTAAAAACAGGAACAGAAATGCAGTCTTATAAGAAACTTTGTAGGAATATAATTGTATAATTATGTAAAGTGTATGGTAAATACTAAGAATTAGTATACAGTAGCTTTCCTTACTTTTCAAAGATGCATTTTTGAACCCAAGGTCTCATACGTGCCAGGCAAGGACTCTACCACTGAGCTACAAACACAACACAACAGCAGCTATCATTTCGATCTACTTTAACTTTGGAGGGCCAAAGTTACATGGTAGAAAATAAATAAGAGAAACATGACAGAAGATGATTTAGCTGGCAAATGTAGTAAATAGACCAGAAGAGATAGGGCCTCAGACTAAGCGAGTGGCAGGGGGAAGGAGAAAGTGGAAAGAATCCAGAGGAAATAAAGTTAATATCAATGGAACTTTTATTGAATATATGTTCCAGGCACTGTGCTAAGAATGAGGATATATTGCACACACACACACACACACACACACACACACATATACGTATGTATATTCTGTCCATATTAACTTCAGCTTTAAGAATTTATTCCACGTTTTGATTTTGACACAGAAATTCAAATATTTATTGGTTTATGGGCTCAGTCAATAAAAAACTTTTCTCCTGTCTGCACTAAATATTTTTAAATGTACAAAGAACACTTTGAGTCAAAATATGAAAATATTTTTCTTTTTTTACCTACTCAGACAGACCCATTGAGTCTTAATAATTATTCTCTTTTCTAATCTAATAAAATCATTTTAAACATTAAATATTTATAAATCCATATAAAGACTGTATTTAATATCATCTGTGAAGTTATTTTCCTATATCAGGAAAGATTATTGCTAAAGAGGGAAGTTGTTTTTGATTCACAGCTTTTAAGTTGTATGTTTTTGTTAAAAAAATTTAGAATATGCATTGTGATAGCTTTTCTCTTCTATTTTATTAAGTTTATGTGGTTGCATGAAATACAAAGTTGGCTAAAAAAGCCATTCCTGGCTGAATTAATATTAAAATTCGTATCTCTTCCGTGTATAATATTGCTTTTGGCATTTTTTTACAAGGACAATGATCCAAAAAGCACAAAGATGAGTCTTACACTAATAAGAAAGTTTCATATTGTATGTGTTTGTTTTATTTAAGTTTATGTGAAGTTTTGTAAGGGCTAAAAGATCTGTGTAACACTTTAAAATTTCTGTTGGCATGACACATTTACTTTGTCTCTTACAGGTAACAATTAAAAATTGAAAGATGACTAAAATTGCTTAAGATTGTCAAACAACACTGGGATACTTACTGGGGGGTTTTCCATTCCTGAGAAATAAAAACACAATCTGAAATATTTTGGACAAAGCTGCCGGCCTTTCACAGCAAAAGAGGCAGGAAGCAGAAAGCACACAATTACACTTTACGTGACAAAGGGCCAAATGATGACTTGAGGCTTGTGCACAGTTTATTTTATGTCCTAACAAGAGGATTGAACAGGGGGAGGAAAAGGATTTGTAATTTTGCCACAATGTGTATATACACAAAATACTCAATATCGATGTAAACACTACGAATTGCATCTATACATATCAATAAAATGGGGAAGAAAGACTATGATGACCATAATTCACTTATGGGTGTATAATATAATCAAACCTCTAGGGAAAAGAAGAAAATATGAGGTCAGGTCTTAGACTGGACAGAATGAAGGAATGAATACTCATGTTAATTGAGTATTTACCTTTCTAAGCCACTGGATTCCCTGAAGAATACAGGTGGAAATTAGCCACAACCCCTGTCCTACAAGGTTTCCCTGTATTCCCAAACAAAGCCTGCCAGGTGAACGGGCCCTGAGATCCCTCCCACAAGAAGAGAAGCATCTCAGAGCCTGTACTGTGATGAAATACACTACTGGATTACAAATAAGAAAAAGGGCCTGCTAAGGTTAAAGTAAGAAGGGAGAGGCTCGTGTATCTTTTTTGAACATTTTTGCTACTCCATGTAGCACTAAAAGGCTCGTCTACAATTTTACAACTCCAAATTCTGATACCCCTGAAAGATGATTTCAGTTAGACTATGCGCAGGCCGATTTCTTTTCTACAGCATGTGTAACGTGAAACTGGAAGTCAAGAGTTTATTTGATGAACATCATTTTTAACTCCTCGTCCAGAGGTAGCTTTTCACGTTTCTTCAGTCTCAATTCTCTCCACCACCACCCAGGAACTAAGAGCCTGTAGTGTGCTTTCACACCCAAGCAAAACTGCCGGGCCAAGTCGGGCAGCAGCACTCCCACTTACGCAGCAGGACCCACGCCTGCCCCACTGAATCCTCCTGGCCATCAGGCCAAGCCCACGTCGCTTCCTGGATCCGCTGGGAGGCACGTGAACCACAGACAAACCTTCTTCTTTCCGTTCTTCCTGGGAAATAATTCCATTCGAAACCTTGTGATTCATAAATTTCTGTTAACCTTCTAATAGCTTAGAAACAACATTAGCTGTTTCCCTAGTCTCAGAGCTGGGAGAGGCGGAAGAAGCCAGAGGCAAGGACACATGGAAAACTAGGCTTGTCTGTCCTAGCGTTTGAATATATCTTTTTTTATTATTCTTCGGGACAGCTGCAATTCTCTAAGAATTCTTTTTTCCCCTCCTGCTGAATATATCCAAAGCTCTGAGCCAAAAAAAAGGCCTTTAGAATTCACAGGGTCTAAGATTAGGGAAACACATTGAAAACACATTAATGCACCAAACTTCCAGAGGATTAACCTGTATTCCATGTTAGTTTAGTGCCATCAAGTGGACTTGTTGAAGAAGATGCATTTCTGATTTTTTATAACTAAGTTGTAGACATTCTGGCCTTCTTTAATGCCTGGAGTAAATTAAAGAAAATCTTGACTTCTAGTTTCACATCCCATATGGCTGTAATAAAAGAAACTGGCCCACATTTTTGCAAAATTTGATGAAACAGATTGTCACTGTCAACAAATTCACTGAGGAATCTTTCTGTCTACAACACTTGTGGTAACATATATATATATTGCTATGTATATTTCAAAATTCAGAAAACTGTAAACATTCCTAAGTAAATATTAAGCACCCTACATCCTTTATCAAATATTTTGTGCAGCTAGGGAATTCTATTTAGCCAAAAACAGCTGAAGAATATCTTAGTCTTTTTCACATATACAAATGTGTAATTTAATAAATTATTACAAAATAATAGGTTATATCACCTCTACCTAAGTTACACAGAATGTTAAACCTGAAAGGATCCCTAATTCCCCCTTCCTCTTTATAACTTAGCTTCAAAGTAAGTGTCCTTAAATAAACTGTGTTACTTTTGTCTAAATGGGATAATAGAGCATATGCAGGATGTGTGTGTGTGTGAGTGTGAGTGTATGTATATGTGTGTACATATACACCTGTGCCTGACTTCTTCTACTCAACCATACTATTTAAATATTCATTGACATTAAATAATGTAGCTTTGGTGAGCTTGGTTTTTGTTGCTGTATAATACTCCACTGTAAAAGCTACCTAAGCTACCTAAGGACATGTAGTTTAATGACATTATGAATAACACTGCTGTATGTTCATACATGAGATATGAGTATTTATATGCTTTTTAGCATGTAATTTTAAAAAGTAGGTATATAAAAATAGGAACAATGCATGTCAGAGGATGAATATTTCAATTTCACCATCAAACACCAATTGGTTGCCTAGAGTGAATAAATGTACAGTTCCCACCAGGACTGGGAGAACATCTTGTGAGCCGCGTCCTGACCCAACTTGTCTTCTTAATTTGTTTTGTCTGTTGGTAGTGGCATGTCGTGTTTATTTCAGTTGCGCTTCTGATTATCAGTGTTTATCTTTGTCAGACGGCCATTGTGATGTTTGTTCGTGAAGAGAACCCTGCTCTACTCTTGCAGCTGGCTTCACAGGGCTCTTGTTTAGGAGCACTCCGTGCTGTCTGGACACCCACTTGGCCACATGCACATTAGCCAAAAATCTCTTTCCTTTGATGACTGACTTTTTCATCTTCTAAGGTGTCTTGATGAAGATAAATTAATTTGATCAGAGTTGAATTTAACATTCTTTCTCTCCATGTTATTGGTATATATGTACACTTGCGAATACATCAGTTACATTAAACACTTTGCACATATGTATCACGGTATCATTACCATTTGTTAATCTTAATGTTACGATCTGTGTTTTATATTTCAAGAAGCCCCACAGATAGGAAGCTATTCTCCCATATTATCTTCTAAGTATTTTACTATTATAATTATTATTGCTTTGAGCATTTTATAATTAGAACTCCAGTTGGCCTGAAATTCATGGTAGTGTTTGATGTAAGTTAGGAAGTTCAGTTCTGTGTTCCCCTTCACAGTCAATTAACAGCAGAGTTCCTTCTCCCCTGCTGTCCTTCCTGTCACTGCTGTTATAAAATGCCTTTGGGAGAACCCTCCTTCTCAATTACCACAAGCATGTGCACCTGTACCACACCACACTGTCTCTACATGGTTACTTAGGGTTAAGTCTTGACCTCTGGAAGGTCAGATCATTCATCTATTCTGCACCAAAGTTTCAGTTAATCAAAGAATTTCCATTCCATTTTTGTAATAGTATTTTCTTTTTGTTATTCCTCTCTCTCTCTCTCTCTCTCTCTCTCTCTCTCTCTCTCTCTCTCTCTCTCTCTTTCTCTCCCTCTGGAAGACAGGGTCTCCCTCTGTAGTTCAGGCTGGTCCTGAGCCCATATGTAGCCCCAGATTGGCCTAGAACTCATGGTAATCCCCCTGCCTCAGCCTGCTAAGTGCTGCCATTACAGGCATAAGCCACCACACCCAGCTAGTTTGAGGTGTGGAAAGTCTGCACCCAGGGCCTCGAACTTCATAAGTAAGCCATGGTATTTCCTAATCCACACACAATGCCCCTTTCATTTGACTATCTTTTAAACCTCTCTCAGTATAGTCATGAACTTCTCAATTGAGGCCTAACACATTTTTAAATTATTTTCCCTTTAAATACTTGATTCTTTTTGTCTTATTGTAAATAGTAACTTTTTAAATTTGTTACTGATTACACATGTCATCCTTATATGGTTGATTATTATGTATGCCTAGTGTGTCCAAATGTTTAATTCACTAATTAATTCTATTAATTTCTCTAGTGTTCTGCCATTTTTCTAGTAATCATTTTTCCAATAATCATTAAGTAATTTATCTTTATTTTTAAGTGTACTATATTATTGGAAGATCATAATAGAGTAATTCATACTTTCTTTTTTTAACATGTGTTCTTTCCTGTTCTTAGTGCTGTAGTTTGACTCCGGAATGGCCACCAAAGGCCCAGGTGTTAATAACTTCGTCCCCGGCACAGGACAGCACTGCAAGATAGTGGTGGTGAAAACTTTAGGAGGCGGGACCAGTGGGAAGTCTTTGGGTCATTGTGACTATGTCCTTGAAGGAATTATGAGAATCCAGTCTTTGTGTTCAGTCACACACACACACACACACACACACACACACACACACACACACACTGACTGGTTTTGGTACATATCTACTAAGATGTGCTGCCCAAAAACAACAGGGCCCATTGACCGTAAATTTCCAAAACAGAACCAGGATAAGATTTTTCTCTTTTAAAGTTGATGATGTGAGGGATTTATTACTGTAGGAGAAAACTGACTAATGCTTGGGATAAACAACCTGGACCCTCCAACACAACATCAGAAATGGTAGTGTACATCTGTCTCTCATTCTTGATTCAGCTAAGATTTTATGACATTGTTTTCATCAGGGATGGTGTTTACATAGCTTATGTTTTGAGACATGTTTCATCAGAGTAAGGAAGTTCCCTTCTATTTCTAGAAGATTCTTAATTTTTTGTTTTTGTTTTTAAGCTAAAGTACATGTTGAATTCTACCCAGCAATTTTCTTTTGGTATCTACTATCTATGTTGTTTATATTTTTGTTTATTCTGTCTATGTATTTTAAAATGATTGATAATTTAATGTTAAGCCAATTTTACATTTCTCAAAAAAAAAAAAAACTCCAACTAGCTACAATGTACAGTTATGTTCACATATGTAGAGAAGTATCGGTTTTCTAATTCTTCAAAATCTTTGCAGATATATGCATGAGAGACATAATGTTTATTTGGTTGTTTATGGTTATTCTACAGCAGCCTCTGAGTTACAGAGATTATTTTTTTTTTCCCTCTGGAAGAATTGTATAGGACTAGAATTATTTCTTGCATATATGTCTGTTAGGAGTCATGACTGAAATTGTCTCAGTCTACATTTTCCACTTTTCCAAACATTTTAAATTTAATTTTAACACAGTGATAGGACACTTTTTATTCCTTCTGAAAAGTTGGTATATTGGTGTATTGTGTTCATTGGCATATTGCATTTTTGAGACATATGTGTTTTTTCAGATCATGGCCATTTCATCCAAAATTTTTCAAATATGTAATTTTCAGAGATTTGCAATAACCTCTAATTATTTTTCATGTTTGTTGAGCTGTCTTTTCTATAGTCCTAAATAATAGATACTTGTTTATTCTCTTTTTATCAATTACAGTGTCAGAAATTTCCCAGTTTTATTAATCTTTTTAAAGATCTATTTACCAACTTTGTTGATGATCTTCCTTTTATATTTGTTTTCCACATCATTAATTTCTGCTCTCATTTGTAGTATTCTATTACTTCTATGTTCTTTGCATGTTTTGTGCTATTCTTCTAATTTCTTAATGTGAATAATGTGCTCATTCATTTGATCCTCAATAAAATCTATTACTAGCACTGGTTTTGCTATGTAAGTTTTAATATATTTTTATCATTTAACTAAAAATATTTTCTAATTGATGTTCTGGATCTTTTTATGGGTTCTTTAAAACAAATGCTTTAAATTTACGAAGTTTTTTTTTTTTTAATTTGGCCTTTGTTTAATTGTAACATGATGGTACTATAGCAAAAAGAATGCAAATTTTGTTAACTTTGATCTTTTGATTTTTGAGGCTGGCTTCATAGCCTAGTCTTTAGTCAATGTCACAAATGCCTCTACCCCTCAAAACTTGCACATCTTGCGAGTGGGTGAACACTCTGTACTTCTTAGCTGCATGATTCAAGTATATTCTTCCTGGATTTGGGTGGTGGTAGTATTTTATTTTGTTCTGAATTTCCTTAACAGTTGTTGAGCAAAATGAATTTTAAAATCTCCTGTTATGGGTCCGTATTTATTTCTCTTTGGAATTTGTTGCTTTTCTTACATATTTTGAAAGCATATAAACTTAAAACTATATCTTCCTGGTGAATTTAACTTCATGTGTGTCTAATATGTCTTTTAACCTAGAAAATCTAATCCGACATCATCCCAACTTCCTTGTTGTTGCTGTTTTAGTTGTATATAGTTTCCCACATTTCTATATTCAAAACATCATCAGGTTCTAGATGTGTTCCTTGCAAAGGCTACATTATTAGTTTTTTTTAAAAAGAACACACTTTAACTATTTTGAATTAATTTTAGACTTATAGAAAAGTTGCAAACAGTTGTGCAAAGTTCCTTTTATCCATTAATTCCATTTTTAATGGTCAAGAACATAAATCTAACCTTGGGATAATTTATTGATTTAATTATAAACCTTACTGGAAATTCATCGGTTTTCCTTTTAATGTTATTTTTGTTTTTCATTCTAGAGTCCTATTCCTCACTTTACATTTTACTTTGTATATATCTTTAGTCTTCTTTATTCCCCCCCCATTTTATTGATATGTACAAGTGCAGAATTTAAGGTTTACAATGGAGTTGAGCATTTTGTGCACATACTTTCCTTGTCAAAGTGACAAGGGTTTTCCCGCTCTCCTTTTGTCCCTCCCCCTATCATCCCTTCCCTTCCTTCACCACCCCCCGCAAGTCCCCCTCTTTCCCCTTGTATTTCGTTTAAAGTTCCATGAGATGGTTGTGGTCTGGGTCTCTCATATCAGAGAGACCATCCAATGTTTCACCTGCTTCTGACTCACTTCACTAAGCATGATATTCTCAAGTTTCTTCCATTTGCCTATAAAAGGCTCCACGCTGTTGGACCTTACAGATGCGTAGTATTCCATTGTGTATAAGTACCACAGTTTGTGTAACCACTGGTCTATTGATGGGTATTTTGGTGACTTCCATGTTCTAGCTATTGTTAGTTGTGCTGCTGTGAACATGGGTATACATATATCTCTGTTGTGTGTTGTTTTGGCCTCCTTTGGATATATACCCAGGAGGGGTGTCGCCGTATCAAAGGGGATATTTATTTCTAGTCTTTTGAGAGCTCTCCATACTGCTTTCCAGAGTGGTCGAATGAATGTACACTCCCACCAGCAGTGCAGGAGGGTTCCTTTCTCCCCACAGCCTTTCCAGCACTGATTGCTATTTGATTTGTTGATATAGGCCATTCTCTCTGGAGTGAGATGGTATCTTAGCATTGTTTTGATTTGCATTTCCCTATGGCTAGAGATGTTGAGCATCTTTTCATGTATCTATTGGCCCTTGTACTTCTTTATGAGTGAACTTCCTCTTCATTTCATTTGCCCATTTTTCAATAGGATCCTTTATTTTGATGGGCTTAATTTTCTTTAGCTCCCTATGTATTCTAGTTATGAGTTTCTTATCTGAGGTGTTGGTGGTGGATATTTTTTCCCAGTCTGTTGGTTCTTTATTTACAATGTTGACAGTTTCCTTTGCTGTGCAGAAACTTTTTAATTTGACAAGATCCCATTTGTTGATAATGGGGGTAATTTCTTTTGCACTTGGTGTCTTGCCAAGGAAATCTTTGCCTACCCCTATGTCTTTCAGAAATTTGCCTACTTTGTCTTCCAGAAGGTTTAGGGTTTCATTTTTAATGTTTAGGTCTTTAATCCATTTTGATTTGATTTTGGTTCATGGTGATAAGTGTGTGGCTAGATTCATTCTTCTGCATGCGGCTATCCAGTTTTCCCAGCACCATTTGTTGAACAGGCTGTCCTTTTTTTATTGCATGGATTTGGCCCCTTTGTCGAAAATTAGGTAGTCGAGGGTATTTGGGTTTGTTTCTACATCCTCAATTCTGTTCCACTGGTCTCTCTGTCTATTTTTATGCCAGTACGAAATTGTTTTTACCACTATGGCTTTATCGTATAGCTTGATGTCTGGGATTGTAATGCCTCCTGCTTTGATCTTGTTGCTTAGGATTGCTTTGGCTATTTGCGGTCTCTTTTGGTTCCATAGGAATTTAAGGATTGTTGTTTCAAGTTCTTTGAAAAAAACTTGTAGGTATTTTGATAGGAATTGCATTGAATCTATATATCAGTTTTGGTAGTATAGCCATTTTGACTATATTTATTTTGCCTATCCAAGAGCAGGGAATGCCTTTCCATTTTCTAATGTCTCCTATAACTTCTTTCTTCAATGTATTGTAGTTTTCTTTATATAGGTCCTTCACATCTTTGGTTAGGTATACTCCTAGGTATTTAATTTTTTGCTGAGCTATTGAGAATGGAATTGTTTTTTCTGAGTTCTTGCTCAATAAGTTCATTGTTAGTGTATAGAAATGCTATTGATTTTTTAGTGTTAATTTTTTATCCTGAGACTTGGCTAAATTTTTTCATTATTTCTAGGAGTTTCATAGTGGAGTTTTTTGGGTCTTTCATACAGACAATCATATCATCTGCAAATAAGGAAAGTTTGACCTTCTCCTTTCCAATGCAGATTCCCTTTATTTCATTTTCTTCTCTGATTGCTATGGCAAGTGTTTCAAGGACTATGTTGAATAAAAGTGGTGAGAGTGGGCAGCCTGGTCTTGTTCCTGATTTGAGAGGAAATGATTTCAACTTTTCTCCATTTACTATAATATTTGCAGTGGGCTTGGCATATGTGGCTTCTATGAGTTTTAGGTAGGGCCCTTCTATACCTATTTTTCTCAGAGTTTTTGTCATGTAGGGGTGCTGGATTTTGTCAAAGGGTTTTTCTGCATCAATAGAGATGATCATGTAGTTTTTGTTTTTGCTTTTGTTGATATGGTGTATTATATTGATTGATTTACGTATGTTGAGCCAGCCTTGCACCTCAGGGATGAAGCCCACTTGATCATGGCCTATGATCTTTCTGATTACTTGTTGGATTCTGTTTGCCAGAATCTTACTGAGGATTTTTGCATCTATATTCATTAAAGGTATTGGTCTACAGTTTTCCTTTCTGGTTAAGTTTTTGTCTGGTTTTGGGATAAGTGTGATGCTCGCCTTGAGGAATGAGTTTGGTAGCATTCCTTCACTTTCCACCTCATGGAATAGTTTGAGGAAGATTGATGTTAATTCTTCCCTAAAGTACTGAAAAAATTCTGCTATGAGTCCATCTGGGCCTGGACTTTTATTTGTAGGTAACGCTTTTATTACTGCTTCAATTTCTGTGTACATGATGGGGTTATTCAAGATTTTTATATCTTCCTCATTTAATTTTGGTATTTTATATGCATCTAGGAAGTCATCCATTTATTCCCAGTTCTCAAATTTGTTGGAATGTAGGTGTTCAAAGTAATTTCTTATAATATTCTGAATTTCTGTAGGATCTGTTGTAATTTCACCTTTTTCATTTCTAAGTGTGCTAATCTGTGCCTTTTCTTTCCTTTTCTTGATGAGGTTAGCAAGAGGTTTGTCAATTTTGTTAATTCTTTCAAAGAACCAGCTTTTTGACTCATTAATCTTTTTTATTGTCTTTTTAATTTCAATCTCATTTATTTCAGATCTGATCTTTATAATTTCTTCTCTTCTACTGCCTTTTGGCTTAAGTTGTTCTTGTTTCTCTAGTGCCGTAAGGTGCCTCACTAGCGAATTTATTTGTGACTGTTCTGTTCTTTTGATGTGTGCATTGATGGCTATGAATTTTCCTCTCAGGACTGCTTTCATTGTATCCCACAGATTTTGATGTGATGTACTTCCATCATCATTTAACTCTATGAAGTGTTTGATTTCTTCTCTGATTTCTTCCGTAATCCATTGTTTGGTCAGTAGTAAGTTGTTTAGTTCTTCATGTGTTTGTCTCTTTTCTTCTGTTTCTATTGCTGTTGAGTTCCAGTCTTATTCCATTATGGTCTGAAAGTATGCAGGGTATTATTTCTATCCCTTTGTATTTGTTTAAGGATGTCTTATGTCCTAGGACGTGATCTATTTTAGAAAATGTTCCGTGTGCTGCTGGAAAGAATGTATAGTCAATTGATGTTGGATGGAAAATTCTGTAAAGGTCTGTCATGTCCAAGTTTTCTATAGTGTCTTTCAACAGTTGTATGTCTTTGTTGGTTTTTTGTCTGTTTGATCTATCTATTTGTGACAGTGGGGTATCAAAGTCCCCTACTATAATTGTGTTGGGGCCTATGTGTCCTTTCAGATCTAGTAGATTTTGGTTTACATAATTGGGTGCTCTAGGGTTGGGGGCATATATATTGATAATTGTGATTTCTGCCTGTTCTAATGTTCCTTTCACCAGTATGCAGTGCCCATCTTTGTCTCTCTTTACCTGTTTTCTTTTGAAGTCTGATGTATCTGAGATTAATATAGCTACCCCTGCTTGTTTTTTGGGACCTATTGCATGAAATATTGAATTCCAACCTTTTATTTTCAGTCTATGAGTTTCCTTGTGGGTGAAGTGTGTCTCTTGCAGGCAGCATATTGTGGGTTTCTGTTTTTTGATCCAGTCAGCCAGTCTGTGTCTTTTGATGGGGGAGTTGAGGTTGTTCACGTTCAGAGTAATTATTGAGGTATGTTTGGTGTGTCCTGCCATAGTTGCAGTTTTTCCATGTTGTTCACTAGCTTTACTTTTTTCTCAGCTCATTCTCCTCCAGCTTTTGTCTTTTTTTCTCTGGGGACTCTTGTGTTGTCGGTTTCTCTTCCACAATCCAAGTCTCCTTTAAAAATTCTCTGTAGTGATGGCTTAGTGGCTGCAAGTTTCTTTAAGCTTTCTATATCAAGGAAAATTTTAATTTCTCCCTCTAGTTTAAAAGATAGTTTTGCTGGATATAGTAGTCTTGGTTGGAATTTGTGTTCTTTTAGTGTTTGAATGATATTGTTCCATGATCTCCTGGCTTTTAGCATCTGGGTTGAGAAACTGCAGTTATCCTGATGGGCTTACCATTATAGGTCACCTTCTGCTTTTCTCTTACTGCTTTCAGTATTCTCTCTTTGTGTTGGGACTCTAGTACTTTAATTATTATGTGTCGTGATGAAATTCTTTTCTGATCCACATTGTTTGGTGTTCTATATACCTGCAGAAGATCAATGTTCATTTCTCTTCTTAAGTATGGGAAATTTCCTTCCATAATTTCCTTAAATATGACCTTTAGTCCTTTTGTTTCGTCTTCAGTCTTCTCTTGGACTCCCATAATTCTCAGATTGTTTCTCTTTGAATCATCTATCAGACGTTGTAATGATACGCCTTCTTTTTTTTTTTTTTTTTTTTTTTTTTTTTTTTTTTTTTTTTTTTTTTTTTTTTTTTTTTTTTTTTTTTTTTTTTTTTTTTTTTTTTTTTTTTTTTTTTTTTTTTTTTTTTTTTTTTTTTTTTTTTTTTTTTTTTTTTTTTTTTTTTTTTTTTTTTTTTTTTTTTTTTTTT
>PVKB01006015.1:0-76950 GCA_004027205.1 Ctenodactylus gundi
CTTATTTGTTTAGTAAGTTCCTCTTTAAGCCCACTGATCAATGCTTGCATTTCTTTGAGAATGTCTTGTTTGATCTGGTTATTCAACTCATCTATTTGCTTTTTGCCTTCCTTCCCTATGAGTTTCACTATTTCAGGACCCATGACCTTAGTTTCTGGGTTCTTGGTCATCTCTGGGTGCCCTGTTGCCTTGTCTTCTTCCCATGTTTCTGCTACCTTGAACAGGTGTTTTATAACTAAATTCTCAACTTAAGTGGGTTGATGAGACATTTGCAGCTCTGTTACTTGGCTGCCGTCTTGATGGACTTTTGGATATTAATGTAGGCTATTTTTCCTTAAAATTTAGTTCCCAAATAGAAGTAATAAGGTGAATTGACTGATAATAACAAGGATAGTAAAGGAAATACTTTTGATAGAATAGTTCTCCTTAGCCACAGTAATGTTTCAAAACCATAATAAGTTGTTACTGCAATTAGTACTGAACCCTGTATAGTCTTGATTTTTTCTGTATATACATACCTCTGATAAAATTTAACTTACTAATTATGCATAGTAAGAGATTAGGTACAGTGATAATAAAAAATGAAGTTTTGAGGGGCTAGAGAAATAGCTCAGCGGTTAAAGCATTTGCCTAGCAAGCACTAAAACGAGTACTAAGTACCTTTGTTCAATTGCTCAGCATCACATAAACTGGACGTGGTGGCTCATGCCTGTAATCCCAGCATTCCGGAAGCTGAGACAGGAGGATAGCTGTGAGTCTAAGGCCAGCTTGGGCTACAGAGCAAGACCCTGTCTCAAAAATAAATAAAAGGAAGTTTTGAAATTTTGTAAACTTGTTCGTCTCAATATGGTCTGTTTTACTTCCATCTTTTTCCTTAAAGCTCTTTATGGCTTCTTTTTTGGTATATATAGATTGTCAGCTTGAATGTTTTTGTTCTTTGGGGCCATAATTAAGTAAACTAAGGTTTACTTGGCATGCAAGCACTGTGTTACATTTACAGTCAATGTGGTAACAAAGTGTAGTAAGTGATCTATGGACACATAACATGTATAGTATGAATACACTGTACAAAAGAATCTTTCGCATCCCAAACAAGCTGAAGCAGATTTCAACACACCACTCATAGAAGCACACAACTTAAAACTTAGGAATTGTTTATGTCTCCAACTTTCTGTTTGCTATTTTTGGCTTATAGGTAATTGAGATTATGGAAAGCAGATAAGAGGAGTAGTCCTGTATCATTCTTTCTGAGCAAAGATATGATGTATATTTGAATGTAAAGGTTGAATTTGTAGGCTGTTTCTGTTTGTTGTTACGGATGTTAGTGATCTTTGTGTGTGTGTGTATATATGTGTGTGTTTGTGAATGTGAGAACAAGAGAGACAAAGGGAAAGTTATTCTTTAAAAATATGGTTGTGCTCTCAAAAAGTTTCCTTTAAGTATTGTGACAGTTGCTGTTCTTGTTTATATGTGAGGAAAAGACTGCAGAAATCTGTTAATGTCACAAGGCTACTCAGGTTAATCTGGAATTCAATTTATATGTATTGTTTTCTAATTTGGGGCTTTTCCTTAATGCTTCCTTACTGGTTACTATGAATCCTGATTTTTCAGAATTAAATCTTACATTCTTAGAATGGAAAAGGTTTGGCTTTCTTGTGATCTTTAACTTTGATAATCATGATCTTTATAAATAGCATCATCATGCAAAATGCCACAGTAACAAATATGCAGGTAGAAAGAATGATCAGGACAATTTAAGTAGTCTTACACAACCAGCCCACTAGGAATGAGATATAACAATCTTTGTATGACCTTTGCTTGTCATTGAATGCCTTTCAGTCAGCTGGTAACAAAGGGAAAGCACAGGTTAGCAGGCTACATGTATAAGCTACATGTATGTATGTATGTATGTATGTGAGACAAGGTCTTGCTCTGTAGCCCAAGCTGGTTGGTCCTTTATCTGTCTCTCTGTCTGTCTGTATGTCAGTATCTGAGACAGGGTCTTACTCTGTAGCCCAGGCTGGTCCTGAACTCACTGTGGAGTCCAGCCTGGCCTTGGATTCAAAGCAATCCTCCTGTCTCAGCCTCCTGGGTGCTGGTATTAGGGGCATGCGCCCCCAAGCCCATCTTATGTGGTGCTGGGGAATCCAACTCAGGTGCTCAGTGCTTCTCTTAGCATTTGCTAGGCAGCTGCTTTATGCACTGAGGCATTCCTCCAGCTCCTATACACTACTTTTAAAACTCTTAAAAAGCGTGGTGCTGGCGCTGGTTTTTGGTTCTTGGAATTCATAATTTAGCTCTATTTGATCCACACATTTATTAGATATTCATTTAATTTATCTGAATGCTTCTTTCCAGTGCTTTCATAGAAATGGTCTGTTTTTCCAAAGATGATAGCATTTCTTTTGAATAAAATACAACATTCTTAAATAGTTTCTTTGTGAAGTTATTTGGAGGTTGTTGATAGTAGTTAAGAAAACCAATTTTGACTCTTTTTTTTTGTGATTTAGGAAAATCAATAGGCTCGGTAAAATCTGTGGTAACAGTAGCTGCTAAAGGTAAAATTGTCAAAACAGGTAAGATCATTGGGGGAAAGAAGTTTTATTAAGTTTACTTTTAATCCTGCCTGAAAGAGTATAACACTAAAAGCCAACGTAAAATTCAGAGCAGTAATTTTCAGTATCTAGTAACATCTTGAAACGTTTAGTAGATAACTTCTTTGGAATTCAATACCTGATTTGTACAGGACTTTTTCTCATTGGTGGTTTTATCTTTGACAGTATTTGCCATCAGAGATTTTGTGGGTCTATATATAGCTACTATTTATCTATTACGTATATTTTCTTCGTATCTACGTAGATGTAGATAAATGTGTGTATGTTTTTGACATAATCACAGTCTGCTATGTCCTTCCCTTCCATGACTTGTTTAATCTGCTTGTTGGCTTCCTTGCTTGTTTTTCTTCTGCAGTGTTGGCAATGAACTGTCAGTTCATGTCACTCTCCCCTGTATGTACAGTTTCTCTGATGTTTGTTACTTAAAAAAAAATTTTTGTGTTAGGATTTTCACCAGAAAAAAATTGAACACTTTAAAATAAATACTGCACATTGAAACTCTCATATCTTATGAGTAATTTCTAGTGAGCTAACTTACAAGTGTTTCTAGAAAATACAGTGTGTGTGTGTGTGTCTGATTATGTAGTTCTGCCCTGTAGAGATTAAACTTTTGGTTTATTTTAGGCCATCAAGAAAAACAATCCCTAAATTTTCATTTAGTATCACTACTAAGTGGATATTGAAGTAAATGTAATAGAACTGCTTTTATAATTTGACTTACTAATAACATTAATACATGCTAAGTGATTGAGCATATTCTTAAAATAATGACTCATTTCTACTTTAAAAGCAAAATCTACTGGAAAGAAGTCCCTAGAAGCCAAAAAGATCGGGAATGTCAAATACAAAGACTCCAGTAAACCTATAACAGTGTCAGGTAAGCTTGAAGTGGTATCATTCAATGTTTTATTTCCTTTAGATTTTCTTGAGTATATTCCAGGTATATAGTTTGAATTTTTCTTAAAAACTCACAGATTTTATTTTGTTTTGCAATGAAAAGATTATATGCTAAGTTAGTCTTAGGTCGTGCCCTTCTGAGGACAAAGTAGCTTGAGTTCTTGTTTCCATTCATTAGTTTAATATCAGTATTTTTATATAGATCATTAAAGCAAACTATTTCATGCAGCAAAATCTGAAATAAGGACGAGCGTGGAAGCCAAAGCTACTGAAAGTATTGTTGAAGACACCATTTCAGGTAGGCCAGTAGAAATTTCACTTTGTTTCTTTGTAGGGGAAATGGACCCCTTCTATATTGTGGTAGGACTGTAAATTAGTACAACCTTTATGAAAGGAATATGGAGATTTTTTAATAAGTTGAAAATAATATTTCAGTTGGCATAGCTATTCTTCTGAGTACTTTTTCAAAAGAGATTTTAAAAACATTATATAAGAGCAATATGTACACAGTCATGTTTATAGCAGTAAAACTGGTAATAGCTAGATCCTGGAAGCAGCCAGTATATTCATCAACAGATGAATGGATGAAGAAAATGCAACACACACACACACACACACACACACACACAAAATGAGGAACAGCTGTGCCATACAGAAAAAATTTGAGTCATTTATAGGAAAATGCTTTTACATTGAGACCATTTTGCTTATGAAATGATCCAGATGCGGAAGCTTAAATGTTACATTGTTTCTGTAAGATGAGAAGCCCAAATAAGAAAGGGACAGATTTTGTAGAGAGGAATTAGGGAGGACGGGGTAGGAGAAAGGAAAGTAAAGTTGAAGATATGTATGTGCTCCAGTTTCTCTAGCTGAATGTAATTATATGTATTGCAAATATATACAAATATATGCAAATAATAAGCCAGAGATGGCAAAACATGCCTGTAATCCCAACTCTGTGAAAACTGAGACAGGAGGATTTCTCTGAGTTGGAGGCCAGCCTGGGCTTTGTAGTGAGTTCAGGAGCAGCCTGGACTATAGAGTGAGACCCTGTCTCCAAAAAAGAAAATCAAAAAAACTTGAGGGGTGGCTCATAAAGATTTAATTTTGTCATCTTCTGTTTAAAAGTAAAAAAATTGAAATTGAAATAAATGGTATTTAATTTTATATCACTGCAATTTTTAATATTAGTACAATACTTAAGTCAAATTAAAGAGTATGATAATTCATTTTTTACCATAGAAATGAAGCTAATTGTTACAGTTAAAAGTCAGTGTCAGGCTGGAGAAATGCTACAGTAGTTAGAGAGCTTGCTTTGCAAGCACAAGGCTCTGAGTTCAGTTTCTCAGCACCCATAAAAATGGTGGGTATTAAGCTGAGCCTGATGGTGCACGTGTGTAATCCCAGCACTCAGGCTGAGGCAGGAGGATTGCCGTGAGTTTAAGGTGAGCTTGGGCTACGGAGTGAGACTCTGCCTCAGTGAATAAATAAATGAATGAATGGCCAGTTCTGCCTCAACAAATAGCCAAAGTCAGACTGAGAACCTGGCTCAGTGGTAGGAGCAGCATTTGCCTAGCATGCGTCAGGCTTTGGAGTCGGTCTTTAGAACTACAAAAAAGAAAGCCAGTGTGTTATTTTTGTGGTTATTTTTTAAATATCTATTTTCTTGTCCTATGTGTTTTCTGATAGCTAGTATTTAATGTATTATGTAATAGTGTGGGATTTTTGGTAAATGTATGTGCATGGATTTTAACTATTATTTTTTTTTTTATATCAAGAAGCTGCTTTGGAGGCCACCGAAAAAGAACCACTTAGCAAGGTCAGTTTTTGTATTTCATTAATTTACTGAAGGCTTAAAAAGTTGTGGCAAACATTTTTCTTATGAAAGAATATTAGTATATGGCACATTAGAAAGCCCTAGTCATTTGTGGCTCTTCACATAGAGTTTCAGCTCAAAAACTTGGAGGTATTGAGTAAATTACTAAAAGAGAAATAGTAAACGTATGTTTCCAACGATTATTTTGGCTTGAGAACTTGTTAAGTCTAAATAGATTTTGGGGTAGACAATAGGTTATTAAGTGAGAACCAGTAGAATTTTGTGGAAAAAAATGTTTTCTTTGTAGTAACAAATGTAGTAACAATATTTAGGGGTTTTTGGATAGCTTGATTGGTTGGTTGGCTTGTTTGTTTTGAAACAGAATTTTATTATATAGTCTTAGCTGGTCTTGAACTTACTGTGTAGCCCAAGCTTGCTTTGAACACAGGGAAATCCTCCTGTGTCAGCCTCCTTGGTGTTGGGATTACAGGCATGTGCCATCATGCCCAGTTTATATGTTTGGAAATCAAACCCAGGCTTTGTATTTGCTAGGAAAGCACTAATCTATACCCAGAGTCCTTCCTTTAATACTTAGAATACAAGCAGAGGTGGTGGGTTTTTTGTTTTGTTGTGAGGGTGGTGCTTGAAGAGAATAAATGGGTTTTCTCTTAAGAAAAAAGAAAAGACTTAATAGTTCTGCTGATCTTACTATATTCTTGTAATTATATCTGTCATTAAGAATATGTTGTCACATTAATTTAGATTTTACTGATTTGGATTCTGAGATCACTGGGGTGCTAAGCATAAGCTTATTTTTGTCTAATCCATTCTTCAAAAACTCCCTAAGTAGTGTGTCGTCTTTTGTTTTAGGAAATATTTTAAAGCACTGATAGGATATATAGTCGTGTTTTACAAAGCACTTTAGCTTGAACCATTTTTAAACCAACCCGACTAATATACCAGTTAAAAATCATTCTCAAGGGGCTGGAAGAATGGTTCAATGGGCCTAGTAAGTGCTAGGTCAAGCTCTCTGTACCAGAGCTTGATTCCCGAGCACCACATAAGCCAAGAGTGTCGGTACGTGCCTGTAGTCCCAGCACTCGGGCGGTTGAGGCAGGAGAATTACTCTGAGTCTAAGGCCAGCCTGATTTCCATAGTGAGTTCAGGACCCGCCTGGGCTGCAGAGCGAGACCCCGTCTTCCAAAAAAAAAAAAAAAAAAAAAAAAGTCATTCTCAACTGTTTTATAAAAGTTACAGATCTCTACTTTTTCCACCAAAATTACAGTGAAAAATTGCTAAGTTTATTATGTCACTTTCCCCAATGTCTGCAAAAGGAAAAAAATGTCTTGATGGGAGAGTCATTAGGAAAACTAAATAGATCGGAGCAGGACTGGTAGAAAAGAAAGTGTGTGCATATAGAGGGGGTTGTGCGAGACGGGGTCCTAAGGGTACAGGAGCTGTTTTACGTTTTAGCTCCCAGCAGTTCACTTATCTATTGGTGAAGATGATAGGTCCAGGCTGAGAGGATAATCATCACAAGATACAGAGGTAGAAAGTGAGGTTGTGGAAGGTGAGGTTGTACATCAAAGAGTTGTAATCTGAAATAGAAGAGCTTGTGGGTTTTTTTTTTTTTAAGTGGAAAAACTGTGTTTTCGAAGGATATAAATTTGCAGATTTAGCGGTAGTGTTTCAAATTTGAGTCCCATACTAGTATCCGGAATTGATCCAAGTTTTCTTAGTGGTAAGTGGGGTTTGAGTAAGTACTAACGTAACAATATGAATGAAGTATAATTCTAAGTAAATATGGAAACAGTTTTAATATTTCTTAATTTGTTTTAAAGGAAACAGAGGAAATATGTGTGGTGCTTATTTCTAATTTGCCTAATAAAGGATATTCTGTTGAAGAAATTTATAACTTAGCAGAACCATTTGGTGGTTCAAAGGATATTTTGATTTTATCATCTCATAAAAAGGTAAGAGTTGATAATAGCTTTCATACTGTCTAAACATGTTTTAAATAACATTAGATTCACAGAATTGTAAAGGATTTAAATGCAATATTTCAAAAGTAATTAACTTTTAAGAATTGTTCAGTTTTAACCATTTGCAAAAACATGAATCATTTAATTTAGTTTTTGTATAATCAGGCTTAGTTTTACTGATGAGTAATTATGGCTTACTAACATTAAATTTTGTTCAACATTTTAATTTACTAGAAAATGTTTTGCATCTTAAATATGTTTTATAAAGTTTTTTAAGTAGCATCTAATATTTTATTGATTCTTCTTTTGCAAATATTACTTCTTTTACCAGTGAGGGGCAAATGGACAGCAGCTACTTTCAGACTCAAACTAATGATGAAAGCAGTACTTTGAGCTTTATTTTATATGCTCTAAGTTTGTGTGCGTGTGCGTGTGCGTGTGTGTGTGTGTATGTATGTTTTTGTAGGTTTTTTAAAAAGTGAAGTCAAATTGTTGATAAACAACTTGTGGAAAGTATTCTGTAGGAGGTAAGATTTCAGGAGAGAGTTTGAATATTAGACGTGATACCACTAGGATGATAGAAGTGTTGTGTTCTATTGTTAAAAGAACTTTGGGATCACTAGGGGTCTTTGAGACTAGAGCAGGATATATGTTTGGCTATAATCAGAGCCAGTGTGTTTGAGCAAATGGTGGGAAAGAAAGTGAATATGAATGGGTCATATGTTAAGACTAGATTTGAATGACTGCACAACTCTAATTACATTTTTAAAAGTTGAACTTTATCACAGTTGTAGTTGTTTTTTAAAAAGATTTTTAATGTGACAATAACACCAAAATGGAAATTTTTGATGTTAACTCCCAGTTGAAATCAGTAACTTTGCGTCATATAATGAATTATATGTATAAATAGATAAAGTACAAATTCTAAATAAATTTTAAAAAGACCTAGATTGTTGGCTGGATTCTATTCCCATAACACATAAGCAGGGTGTGGTGGCACACATCTGTAATCACCACACGTGGCAGGAGGATTGCTATGAGTTTGAGGCCAGCCTGGACTATACATCAGTAGTATCCTGGACTACAGAGTCTGGCCCTGTCTTAGAAAAGAAAAGAAAAACTGTAGATTAATACCTGCCCTATTTTGATTAGAGTTGAATAGAATTATTAAGTACTTAGATTTAGTACTTTTCTTGATATTATATAGAAAAGTATCAGATTTAATTACAGTAATCCCTCCTTATCCATAGGAGTTTATGGTGTAGGATCCAAAGTAGATGCCTGAAACTACAGCTGGTCTCGACTTCTATATGCACCATACTTCTTTTGATATATACATGCACAGATGTGCTGCCTTTTTTATGTGATTAAACAGTTATCATGCCCTGTGGTTGTCACTTTTGCAGTCTGAGATGTAATAACAAAACTAATACAAATAACTTTTTCCTGCTTCATGGTATTGTGGTTACAAGGTTTGTTAGCAAGTTGGCAGCTTGTGTAAGGTTCTTTAGTAAGTGGAAAACTTTTCATCTTTTCATTTAAAATACTTTATGGCTTCTCTTTGGCATATGTGAATTGCCACTATTACTATCCTTTTACTTGGAAGCCATTACTTAAGTAAAATAAAAATTTCTGAAATAAGCACTGTCCTTAGAAGTTCATTGGCTAACAGATGACTGTTAAATGATCACTAAAAAGACAAGATGCACATGCAACATGAAGTAGAATGACTGAAAATTTCATCATACTACTTAGAACAATGTGCAGTTTAAAAACTAATGATTTATTTAAATATTTATAAAACAAATTAACATAAAGGAAATGGAAGCTTAAAAATTTTGTGAGGGGTAAGGGCAATAGCTTAGTAATTAAAGCAGCTGCCTAGCACATGCAGGGCTGTTGGTTTGCATTTCCGAGGACCTCGTAAGGTTTAGCCAGGCATGGTGGTACATACATACTCTGGAGGCTGAGGCAGGAGGATTGCAGATAGGCTTGCAGCCACGCACACCTGCTGCACTGCCGAGCGTGTGTGTGGGGGGGGGGGTCCTCGACCTCGTGGCTCACCCAAACATTCCAGTTAAACCAGAATTGCAGCAGTGTGATTTTATACCTTTGAAAAAAGCAACATGAAAAATGGGTGAATAGTCATTACACGTTTTTGGTTCTTTTCATTTCTCATATTTTTTCATTCAGAAGGTACTCATAAATATCTTCAGTACACTGAGTACTGCTAATACTGAGGATGAAATGAATAAAATAAAACCTTAATGTCAGTTACTAGACTCGTTTCATTTTTAGTATTTAGTGTTTCCGTGTTTAGTGTAGATTTAAGTCATTCAGTATTTCTTATGGTTGTAGTAGTAGTATTAAACTCTGGGCCTAGCCTTTCCAAGAACTGCATTTTATTTAATCTTAAAATATATATTAAGTTGACTCCAAATGATTCTTTAAAAAGAAAAAGATTTCATTGGTGTATTTTCTATTTTAAAAGGCATTTGTAGAATTAAATAGAAAATCTGCAGAGTCTATGGTAAAATTTTATACCTGCTTCCCGGTATCTATGGATGGAAATCAACTCTCCATAAGTATGGCTCCTGAAAACATCAATGTAAAAGATGAAGTAAGTCTTAGATTTGTACCAATATTTTTATTAGTTCTTACTAAATTCTTTGTTAGCTTTATTCTGTAATATTGCCTATCTTCTGTGCGTCACACATTTTTTTCTCAGATACTAAAAAAGCTTCTTGTCCTTCCTTAACTTTCATGTTGAGGGAATTCTGTTGTTTATATGTATTGGGTTGGGGGGATAAAAGTTGAAAATTTTCTGAAAGTAGGCTTGTCTTCATTAATCTTATTTCATTGGCATCCAAAATAGAAATTTTGTAGGTTGTCTTTTTAATTTCTTAATTTTTATCATTTTCCAAATCTATCATTTTTTTCATTCCACTTTTGGCCTTACTACAATTCAACAACAGATCACTATACACGTTTATGCTATGCAGTATTTCATTTGCCTGCATCTGTTACTCCTTATCCTCTGCTGTGCCTAACTTTTCTTGTATTATTTGAATTCTTTTTCTTTTGTCTTTTCTTTGTATGTGAATTTGTGCATACTCCCTAAATGCCACTGCCTTATTAATCTTTAATGAATTTAGGGGAATATTGGGTGAGATTGATAACTTTCAGGAGGGAAATATTTGTGGAAAGAATAGGAATTTTGCTTATTATAGGAAATACTAGGGTAATACATATTATATAGATGATTGTTACAAGTCTTATGTAAGTAATCATATGAATGAGAAGTTGTTCACACCACAGCCTTTTATTGTTTTTGGCTTTTTAGGAAGCGGTATTTACAGCCTTGATTAAGGAAAGTGATCCAGAGGTAAGCTCTGCACTTGAGTGTTTGTTTGCTTAGCTAATTAATAGAAACATAGAGTATCTTTTAGGAATTAAAGAAAACTTCAGTCATATTTATAGACCATTGAGATGATGATGATGTCTTATGGGTCTTCTCCTGGATAATCAGAAATTAAGTTGGGCCTGCTGGTACAGGCCTGCAGTGCCAGCAGTTTCGGAGGCTTAGGTGGAATGGTCTCAGTTTCAAGTGCAGCTTAGGCAAGTTAGCAGTTTAGTTAGATCCTTTGGGAAATAAACAATAAGCTGGCGATATAGCTCAGAGCAAATGCCCAAAGACCAGTACCAAACAGAAAGAAGAAATACAGGATTGTCATGTCCTTGATAGAAAAAAAATTTTCAGTATTGGAATGTATAATTAGTAGACAATAGGTCAGTGCCCTGTCTGCAGATGCTTTGGGTAAACATTATATTGGTAATAGAATCACTAGACTTCCTATTTTGGCATATTTTATTGAATCTTCAAATATAGTGTCTAAAACTTGAGACCTCTCTTTTGGGCTGAAGTTGTAGTTGAGTAGTAAGAGCACTCAGCTAACAAATATAACGCTCTGTGTTTGATCCCCAGTACCTGGAGAGAGAGAGAGAGAGAGAGAGAGAGAGAGAGAGAGACAGACAGAGAGAGAGACAGAGAGAGAGAGACCTCATTACCTTTATCCACTTAGTCATTGTCTTACTTTTAGAAGAAGATATCATCTGCCTTTTGTAGTATTAAATAACTATTAATCTGCGTTTTGTAGTTTCATGCTACAGCTAAGGTTTTTTTTTTTTTTTTTCCTCCTGTGCTTTTTCCTTTTAAAAATGCAGGCAGATACAGATAAAATTTACAACAGATTTGTACATCTTGGTAATTTACCAGAAGATGGACTTCAGTACGTACTTTGTTTTGGACTTCAATTTGGAAAAGTGGATAATCATGTATTCATGAATGATAAAAACAAGGTAACAAATTCCTTCTTAATCTAGCAGTTCTGTAGAGAATATACAGGTGAACTCTGCATTGTTAAGACCTACATCTTTTAATTCAGCTTTTGTATTAAGTATCTATAAACTTTATTCAGCTGCTTAGCAGAATTATGGTAGAATATTTTTCCTGGATTGTGACAAGAGCGTGGAGATGATCTCTTTTTCTCTCTTCAAAAATGAGTTAAGGACAAGTAAGAAAAAGGAGTATAGAGTAACGAGCATAGTTTTACAAGGAGATAGATCTGAACTTATACGGCTTTTGGTCTTACCTATTTCTGTCACTTTGTATTGTAAAGAATGCTTCTAAGAACATTGGTATGCAAAATAAAAGCTCGAATTCCTGCTTTCAATTCTTGTAAGTGTATATAATAAAGTAGAATTGCTGGATCATATAATTACTGCTTAAATCTTCTTTATGGAACTGTTCATCATTCTGTCTTCTGCAAAGGCAATTCTTCAGCTGGAAAGCCCTGAATCTGCTCAGTCGATGTGCAGCTTTCTGCAACAGAATCCACAGAACATAGGTGACCATGTGTTGACCTGCACGTTGTCTCCAAAGGCAGGCTTAACAGAGGTAAGTGACAGTTTTGTTTTTTAAGAAATGAAAGAATGTGTAAGTAATTTTCTTAGCTGGACAGACTCTAATTTGGAGAATTATTGTCAAACACTCGTTAATCTCATTCAGAGTCCAGTTACTCTTTTTTAAGATTCACTTTGCAGTGTTTTTATGGCTTGATGAACAGTTACAAATTTGTCTAAGTGAGAACAAACTGAGATAATTTTGAAAAGTGTAACATGTACTTTTGGTACTTACTGACATGTGTGGAGTGACTCCATGCCATGTTTCATAATTGTTTCTAAGATTCAGAGTAGCTCCTTGAATTTATTGTTTGAATTAATTATGTAACGTTTTTCTCCTCCTGTGAGAAAAAAAGCTTTTTGGTTTTAAATTATGAGAAAGTTTTTGCAGAATAGAAAGATTTTACAAGCTTTTGGTTTACATAGTAGAACATAGTGAGACATGTGAAAAAAGGCTTTGAATAAATTCCATTTTATGCCAACAGCAGAAAGTAAATAAGGCTTTGTATTGCCCGGCTATTTATTAATCGTCCCCAAATCTTGCACTAGCTGAAGAAACACAAAGCTCCACCATCTGAGTGTAAATTAAATTACCTGCAGGTAGATATGTATATGCAGTGTCCAGTGTTACAAAGTGATATGAAGACAAATCAAGAGTCAGGCCTGGTGGTACAGGCTGAGGCAGGAGGATGGCAGGTTCGAGCCCAACCTGGGTTACTTAGCAAGACCCTGTCTCAAATTTAAAGTGAAAATGAGCTGGAGGCCCTGGACTCAGTCCTCTATCACCAAAAAAGGAAAGAAAGAAAGAAAGGAAAAGAAGGTGGGGAGGGAGAGGGAGACAAATCAAGATAAAGGGTAGTAGTGGAGATATATCTTTGGGAAAGAATTGAGAATCCTGAAGGAAGTAAGAGATCAAGCTCTATGACTATATCAAGAAAAGGGTTTTGTACAGGATAGTGGTGATTGGAGAATTTCAAAGAAGTACAGGTATGACCAGGTTTTCATATTTGTTTGCGACTCATTTGTTACTTCTTGCTTTTAGAGCATCAGTTGATTCTTTAAACATATACATAGTATGTTTTTTTAAATCTGAGGCAAATGTTCTATATTATTCTTTTTTAATTTTTAGTGTTCTGTTTTTCTAGAATTGTACCTCTACTGACTTTGTGGATGCTTTGTTTTTATTGGAGATTTCTGAGGGTGTTCTTTAGAGTTTTAATTTTAAATTCTTCAGTTGCCTGAAATACCTGTCTTTAACCAGTTTTGATATACTTATCTTGCCCATTCCTGGTCATTTGTTTTTCTCTTTTATTTACTTATGAATAAGTTAGAAGTATGTAGACTAGACTTTGCAGCAGATATCCCCATCAAGCACACCTGTGTTGTGACACACCAACACCTTCACAAGAAAGCTTTCTTAGGCAGTTCACTCAATTTCTTTAAAGTACTAGGCCTTTTTTTAAATCTGAAAAATATCTTTCTGGAAACCTAATTGCAACTGAGAACACAGGATTGCCACGGAGAAAGGCCTCCTTATATGTATATGCATGTTTCAGAGGGCAGATATTTTCACCATTTTGTTCCTGGTTGGGTCCTCAAGTGCCTAAGACAGTATTTGGTACATAGGCACTGGTCTTTTAATTCTGCTTTCTTTTCAGGCTCCAGAATATTGCTTCCTTGGTAGTTAAATAAATAAAGTATTATTGATTGAGCGTTTCTAGATGCTTTGAATAGGATACTTTTTAAACTTTTCTCCTGTAAGTAACAATCTTTTAAAATAATTTCTGGCCAGGTATGATGGCATATGT
Source organism: Ctenodactylus gundi (assembly GCA_004027205.1). NCBI lineage: Eukaryota > Metazoa > Chordata > Mammalia > Rodentia > Ctenodactylidae > Ctenodactylus > Ctenodactylus gundi. The sequence continues at coordinate 14,081 of PVKB01006015.1, forward strand.
CTGTAATCCCAACACTTAGGTGGCTGACACAGGGTAATTGCCCTGAGTTCAAGGCCAGCCTGGTATACATAGTGAGTTCAAGATCAGTCTGGACTATAGAGTAAGACTCCCTCTCTTCTGCCCCCCTTGCCCCCAAAAAAACAAATCATGAGGAACGTATTGATGGTTTAAGTTTATTGATTTTATTCTAAGCAAAAAACATGTTTTGGGGTATTTACATATGTATATAGCTCTGGGGTTTGAGCCAAGGACGTTCCTTCTTTAACACTGAGGTAAATCCCCAACTTACCCTTTAATTTTGATTTTGAGACGGGGCTTCACTAAATCACTTTGTTAGCCAAGCTTGGCTGGAACTTAGGATCCTGCCATCTCAGCCTCTCAGTGGCCCATGCCACCAGGCCTAGCATCAGGCAAAAGGTTAAGAAATTTCTCGTATTAACATAAAGAAAACTTATTTTTGTTATCATTTGCTATATATGATTTTATGTACTCTAACTTACTGATCATTAGTGAGAAAAAATTTTGTGTAGACATTTAAAATTTAATTCTTTACATATATTTTATGCTTTACCTTTTGTTTGCTTATTTGTTTTAACTTATATTTTAACTGAAGTGTGTGTTGGGTTAAATATTTAAAACCCAGTAAAATAACTTCTAATAAAATGTGAATTGTATTTCAGGCTCAGACTGAGAAGGAACCAGAAGTAACAAAAGAAAGGTATGCTATTTTAATTTTGCTAACATTGTTGTATAGTGTTTAGTTAATAACTTTATTTTTTTCTTTTACAGTACTTATTTTCATGTAACAGTTCCTATCTTAGATATTCTTTTTATGTATGTATGAGCTTATGATTTGGGGAAGATTGTCTTATCAAGGGGCTCTGCTTATTCAGTTATTTTTTGATTAGTGAAGTTGTACAAGTTAACACAATTTAAATGAAATATCCAAGTATTTCTTTATAAAACATTTTGTAAAGTAGGGCCCAGTGGTGGAGGGAGGCCTATAAACCCAGCCCTCTAGGAAGCTGAGGCAGGAGGATTGCAAATTTAAGCCCAGCCTGGGCAACTTGGGGACTTAATGAGACCCTGTCTCAAAGATTATAAAAAATAGGCTATGTAGCTCGGTATGAATGCCCTGTGTCCAATCACTAATACCAAAAATGTTGTTGGAGACTTTATTTTTATATTTTTTAAAGTAGTGAAGATACGGAGAAGGAATATATGTGAAGACACAAGTTGTATCTACTAGTTTATATTTTCGGGAGATGAGTGTTTTAATTTTAAGACTCTATACAAACTAGAGACTCCCACACTTGTTTTGAGCACATCTTTTAAATTTCTTTTTTCTTTTTTTTTTTGAGACAGGGTCTCGCTCTGTAGTCCAGGCTGGTCCTGAACTCACTGTGGACCCCAGGCTGGTCTTGGGACTCAGGGCGATCTGCCTGTCTCAGCCTCCTGAGTGCTGGGATTACAGGTGTGCGGCATCACGCCCAGCTTATGTGGTGGTGGGGAATCAAACTGCTGAGCCATTCCTCCAGCCCCTTGAGCACATCTTGTAGTGCCTTGGGAATGTTCTTATTCTGATTAGTGGCCTCTGTGTTGCCATCCTCATTCCACCAATTAATACTCCACCTTTCACTGCTTTTCATTGAGCATTCTTGATTTAGAATTTTTTTCCCTCCTGTGTACTAATTGATCACTGATAAATTATTAGTCGTTGTTGTAAGAGCATATAAACTTGAAACTGTTGTATAAGTATAGAAACTATTTAGTATTTTATTTGATGCACTAACTTGAAAAACAGAATTTTAAAAAATTTGTACTAGACTGAAATGATATATTAAATGCATTAAAATGTATTGTGAAGCAGTAGTTTTGCTATATATGTCATGTCAGCACATACTTTAAATTATATCCATCAAACCAGTTGCATTAATATACCTACAGAATAATATTCCCAAATGTGTTTTCTGTGAAAGCCCACGGAGACTTCTTGGAAGTCTGCATAAAAAACTTTTTTATAACATTCACAGTTGGTCATTGCCTTTTTAAACATTGCTTAGGTTTATCTTTTAAAATTACATATATTAATGGATTTATAGACAGCTACCCATTCTGTTAATTATATTTTAAAGGTCCTAGCAGTGATAAATTCTTCTTAATTCAAATTTGCTGTCAGTTTTTTCCTGACATAAATGACATTAGAGAAAAATAAAGGGATGTGGCCAGAATACTAACATTTGTTTTGGGAGCAAACTGATGGTGACAAAATACTGGTGTGTGTTTTTTTTAAAAAGCAGCTGGGATTGCAGTTCATCAGTATGATTCTCTTGTTTATAATTAAACTATTTCAATAAATTTTCTAATTAGAAACTCTCAAGCCTATAGTTTAACAATGACTCACATATTCCTGCACTCATTTCCCCAAGCCAGCAGCGTTTCTGTTGTCATCAAAGTGCCAAATAAATGTGCTAGGTAAAATTTCCCTAATTCTTTACTGGAAAGTATCTAGTGGTCAATAAACACTAATCTTCAGTATTGTGTGGTCACAATCTAAAGTTTCTAAGAATATACGTTTTATGGTTGTTAACCTTTGTTTTCTGGCAAGCATTTTTTATATGCCTTTTTTGAAGCCTCTGAAATTCTGGTATTAATGTTGTGGTGGGATAAGGAGAAATAGGAAATTAGATACATATGTTCCAGATACCTTTCTGGATCCTTTTTTGGTGCCGTTTTCCAAAATACTGCTGTTTTTATCTTTCATTTTTAAAGACTGGTTTAACTCTGTTGTTAATATCCTCTACTTAACATCTTATACTCACTTCTAGGCTAAATAATCATTACTAAAGATTTTTTTCTGTATTAGCCAGAAAATAGTTACTCATTTTTAGTAAATAGTCTCTATATAAAGCACTGTTACTTTGGCCAGCACACAAGGACACACACAAAATTAAACCGTTTTTCCAAATAGGCTTGTGTTCTTTTTAAATGTGAAAATAGTAACTTTTTATTAACAAGCTTTAAATATCATAAAGAAGAAAGTCTTGCTGTGTCCTTGAGTCTGAATTCAAGATCATTATCCTTTGTATCCCTCCAACCCTAGTAACATTTCATGTAGCCCTAAATTGTAAAGCCTTCAGGATTAATACACAGTTCGATAATGAAGCAGTGGTTTGAATTTATTCTCCAATTAGAAATGAGTCTCGTAATTTAAAAATAAAGAGTTTATAATTTGGGAAATACTATCTACGTAATTACCATAACTGTGTCATACTGTTTGTCACGTTTGTGTGTGACCACAAATTTTATATCAGGTATTTCTAAGAATTGGAATGGCTAAAATCAGCCATTGGTATTTTCAATATAAGAGATGTGAATTATTTCAAATAAAACAAGCTTTTTGAGTATACAAAGTGTGTCTTGCACAATATATAGAATACGTGCCGATTAAGGTTTGATTACTACTCACCTTAAATTCCTCAGACTACTTGCTTTATAACTTTTGGACAGTAGGTGTTTTGTTATCTGATAGGAAAGTATTTTCCTTCTCAAACTTTATAATTCTTTGGGGAGAACCAGTGCATTGACTCATTTGACTAGATTGATGTGACAGGACGTTTTCTAAACTTCTGAAATGATGACATTTCAAAACACAGGTACACATCATCTTAACATTGTTAACTAAAGGATACATGTCCATTCTTGGAAAAGAAAGGAAAATTGTTCATCTTTTCCTTCCTTGAAAAATAGGGGAAGAGTCAGTACTTATTACTGTGAGGCTTTAATCGATGATCATATTCTGGGATATTCCATACTGACAAACTAAGTTAACCTCTAATCTGTGGAATAATATAAGAAAGTTTTATTATGTCTGTGCCTCAGTGAAAATTTTCACATTAGACATTCATTTACTTTGAATTTGTTAAGACTATAGTCAGATAACTTTACTTGCAAATACTGAGACATTTCATTTCCCAGATCATTGGAATAATTGGAATTTTTTTATTCTAAGTAACTGGGAAGGTTTCTTACAGGTGTTCCTATAATGTAGTCAGTCTTACTATCAGTTTCACCTCTAAAATTAAATTTTTATCAATTTTTTAAAAAGGTGGTACTTAAAGTTATTGTATTACCTTTAATAAGTACAGTTCTTGGGAAGTTGAGAACATCTGTTTCACATTTAAAAAGAGTAAGAGTGGCATTCGCCACCGTTTTCTGTTTATATTCATTCTAGGTAAGGCACACTTACCAAATTTTAAATTTTAGCACACGAGTCACTGGTTTTATTGTAGAATTCTGCCCATATTTTATTACTTCAATTTGACATAGGAGGAAAAAGACTGGTTATAATTCAGATGAATAAAAGGAATAAACATATTAGCAGTCTGGTTTGCTGCTGTTTGCTTTGAATTATAGAGAAACTTTTATTGAGATGGATATCTTAGATTTTTACATTGTTAATATTTGCACAAAACAACCACTTGAGTTCCATTTGAGTGGATTTCCCAGTGCTTATTACTAATGCATCAGGAAGTCATTACAATCGGCATTGACAGGATTATTTGTAGAGGCTGAATTCTCATCATAGTTTAATTTTTTGCTTGTGTGTGTGTGTGTTTTTTTTTTTTTTTAATATTTTTAGCCCTGGCTTGAAAAACAGTCCAGTTGATGAAAATGAGGTGCAGAAAGCAGCTGAGGGTTCCTCTGTTAAACCTAGTGAAATTGAAAAGGAAACTGCTCCCAGTATTCGAACACAAATTTCGGTACAGCAGGAAGAACATTATGAGGAAGAATCTGAAAAAGTACTGTGTGATTCTAACTTTGGTATTGAAACATTGGAAATCGAAACTCAAGGAGAGGAGGTCAACATAGAAATTCCTCTTGTTGCATCCACTCCAGCCAGAATTGAATTATTCACTGAAAATATAGAGGAGTCTGCTTTAAATCAACAGGTATATACCAGCGACTTTGAAAAGGAAGAGGTAGAAAATATGAATACTGAAACAGAATTATCAACATCTGATGGTGCGTTTATAGAAGAAAATAATATCAAAGGAATTCTGGAAGAATCTCCATCTGAAGCAAGTTTCTTTTCTGAAATTACACAATCTGTGACTGAGGCTGCACCTGAAATGGACAGACATGAAACTGTTTCAGAAATAGTGTCGTCTGCCTGTGCTGTTACCTTAGAACCAGGAGTCTGTACTGGGAATGAGAAGGCAGTGAACAAAAAGGATATTTCGGAAAAAAGTAACGTGGATGAAAAGGAAGACAATGAATTTAAAACCAAGGAAACCAGAATAGATCTACAAATAGGAACAGAGAAATCTGAAAAGAATGAAGTTAGAATGGTTGTAGAAAAACTGGAAAAAATTATGACAGCAATAAAAGAAAAACCTGCGGAAAACATGGTGATGAAGGCATACCCAAATAAAGCCATGGATCAAACCAGTAAGCCTGATGATACTGGTAAAACTGGTTTGCTGGCTGTGTCAGATGTATCTAGCAGTAAATCAAGCATCCAGGATGCTGTAGTCTGTTCTCCTAAGGCAAAAGCTACAGCTTCAAAAACTGAAAATCAGAAAAGTTTTCTGAAATCGGTGCTTAGAGATCAAACCCATACTGAAAAGAAATTTTCAACCAAGGAATTTGGTCTGCTTAGAAGTGCCAGATCAGGCTTGGCAGAAAGCAGCACTAAATTGATACCTATTCAAAGTAGTGTTACCAGAGGAGGCAGTGGAAGGACCTCAACCCTTCAAGGCAAAGATCCTAAATTGGATTACAAAGACATAGTGAAACAGTCTCAGGAAACCGAGGCTAAACTTTCCATGGTGAAACAGGATGACAGCAACAATAAGGTGAGACAAACAGGAAGAATGGTTCAGTGTCTCTTTAAAATGCTTGGCTCTGCTACTGTAGTTGTAAAATAGGAGATGGAATTTTGTTTCATAATTTCATCTTCTCCCTTTACCCCACCCCCAGCTCCCATTTCCCTTTTTCAACAGTTCATTCATTTAAGCCAGTTGACATTTGCAGTATGAAACTATGTTTCTCACTTATTAATAGATTTGAAAGCATTATTGGGATGTATCTGTGAATGGTTTAAAACTTAAAATTGGTCAGAAATGAAATATATTTTAAAGAAAGTCTATAGTGAATCTCCTATGGTAACTTAGCATTCCTCTTCTGAATGGTAAACCCACTTCCTTTTTTTTGATTTGAAACTTCCTTAACCAGACTACTGACTGCCCAACTTAGACATTGTAGTAATACAAAAGATCTGGAAAGTTGAATTAAGCTATAACTTTTAAGAGGCTGTTTTTGTACTGGTGAATGGCTGTTGACTTAGTTTTATAAACTTCTTAAATATTTGTATAATTGACTGTGTTTGGATATCTGCTGTTTAAGTGCTCTCTTTGTCTTCTTTTTTTTTAGAACATTAATAACTAGTTGTAAATTCTGTTTTTCTGTATTTCTTACTTAATATTTCAGACTTTGGCTGGGCAAAACACTAAGAATTCTAAAAGTGCCACTGGTAGAAGTTCCAAATCTAAAGAGGTAAAAAATAATTTAACTAAGGTTTCATTTTCATTCTCCCATTGTAGAATTCATTTCTCTTATAACTAATGTCTGCTTTAAAATAATTAATATAATTGTTTATAGTGAAAAGAAAAGGAATATAATAATTTTTGACCCTCCCACTAGTCTTGTCATTAGTTCACTCTTGTGTCTTGGAATAGGTTAAATAAAAGTTTATTATTATATGTACTAGCAGTCGATCATTAGTAGCATACTAAATGCAGGGTCTTGCTGGAGATCTCTTTCGTGTAGGTACCATTTTCATATTAGATAATTACTTTTTTAAAAATGCAATTTTATTACTATTAAAGACTTGGAAATACTTAACCTGGAACAGCAAATTCTTTGTACTATTGTTCAACAAAGGCTTTAAATGCAATTTTGTGCTATTTTTCAAAGGCATTGCTCAGGGTGTAGTCATGATTTTATTGGAATTATGTAAAAGTGGAAATAGATTGATATCGATAGGATTACCTTTGGCATTTACTTTCGTGAACTATAGCTAATTTGTTTGTGGAGCCTTTAAAAGGCAGTCCTGTTTTATTTTAGCCTTTAAGAAACTGCTTTGCTTTGAAAGTCTCACAGATGATATGAATGCACATTTTTTTGTAACTGTGAGAACCTGGTCAGTTGCTGCTAGTTGTTCACAGTGCTGATTTTTAACTTTTCGGTAGGAACCAGTTTTTCCATTTAATTTGGATGAATTTGTTACTGTGGATGAGGTCATAGAAGAAGTGAGTCCTTCTCAAGCCAAGCAGAATCCATTAAAAGGGAAAAAGAAAGAAACTATTAAAAATACTTCTTCCTCTGAACTGAACTTGAAGAAGAGGAAGGGAAAAACTTCTGAATCTCAAGGTGTTGAGGGAGAATTATCTTTTGTAACATTGGATGAGATCGGAGAAGAGGAGGATGCAGCTGCACAAGCTCTCGTCACTGTGGATGAAGTAATTGATGAAGAAGATCTAAATATGGAAGAAATGGTAAAAAATTCAAATTCACTTCTCACATTAGATGAGTTAATTGACCAAGATGATTGCATTTCCCACAGAGAACCTAAAGATGTTACAGTTCTATCAGTGGCTGAAGAGCAGGATCTTCTAAAGCAGGAACGGTTGGTAACTGTGGATGAAATTGGAGACGTAGAAGAGCTACCTTTAAATGACTCAGCTGACATGACCTTTGCCTGTTTAAATGCTAAAGCAGATGAAGGAAGTACTGTCAGGGATTCTATTGGGTTCATTTCTTCTCAGATGCCTGAAGACCCTTCTACTTTAGTTACTGTAGATGAAATACAGGATGACAGTAGTGACTTACATTTAGTGACTTTGGATGAAGTAACTGAAGAGGATGAAGACTCTCTGGCTGATTTTAACAACCTTAAAGAAGAACTCAATTTTGTTACTGTTGATGAAGTTGGAGAGGAGGAAGATGGAGATGATTTAGAAGTTGAGTTAGCACAAGACAAAACTGACGATCCTATAGATAAAAAGGGGGGTAGAAAGAGGAGAGCTGTGGATACACAGGAGACAAAACTTGAAGACTTGTCCCAAGTGGGTCTGTTAAAGGAGGATGTTAAGGAAGAAGATTTGACAACCATGATTGAAAGACCCTTACCAGGTAGATATTTAGAAGTGATGGTTTTCCTGTTTTGGAGGGGATTACATTTAAAATTAATTTAAATATGTATATTAACAGCATTACCAATGATTTTACACTGTATGGATACTTCATAGCCAACAAGCCAGATACAGTGGTACTCACTTACAATCTCATCGGTCCAAAAGAATGAGGCAAGATGATCGTGAGTTTGAGGCTTCCTTGGGCAACACAGCAAGACCTTTTGTGCAAGTTATAGCCATCAGTGTTTTCCACAGAAATGTTTGTAAATTTCGCAGATTTATCTTATTTAGAGAACAGAGCTTTCTCCAAGATACTGTCCCTCAATTATTGAAAAACTGTAAAACAAGCTAGCACAACCTAATTATAATTGGAACGGATATGTTGTGTCTTGTTGTGGGGAAAACACACTTTTAATAAACAGAGGCATGTTTTCATCATATTGCTTCCCGGTTTTTGCCTAAACTTAGGATTTAGAACAACAAAGATATTTTTTTTACTTGAAAGTAGTTGTTTGATGGTATAGAGTAATAAGACATCTCACTTATAAGACTTGAAGGAGATAATAATTTCCATTAAGAAAAATCTTGAAAGCTATAACCCAAATTAGAATAAAACACAAGGACTGTTCCACAGGCTTATGGAACAAATTAGAATAATAAGGATAGCCATCCTAAGAGAAAGAATGATTATTTGGCACAGGATAAAAGGAAACATAGGAAAAATAGTTTATTAAGTTAGATATTTTTAATAAATTCTATTAGAAATGTTTCCTCCAGTTTGGGTATAACATTCACCAAAAAATAAAGGTGCTGCAATTTTTATTCAGGTCAAATATTTAATTTAAACAGTTTACTGTTATCAGAGCAATAAAATAGACTTTCTGTTTTTAAGCTAAAACAACAACAAAGAGAATTAGAATTGGGAAAGAATCACCCTCAGAAAAATCTGATGCAACAGAACCAGCGAAAAGTGAAGACGCCTCCCAAATTAGTGAAGGTAAAGCAGGATTGATGCGGTGGGTGGAGAGTGGTGGGAGTTGGGAAGATTACCATCTGAGAAATAAAGCGGTGAGGGAGAAGACGACTGGGCAAAAGCAGGCCTGTAATGATTAGATTTGAGCCAAAATTTTTATCTCCACAATTTGGGGAAATAATGGAACAGTGATATTAGAATAAGACATTTGTGGAAGTTATCCATAAAAGTTTACTCTAACCTTGTTGCAGTATCAGAAGTCATTCATAAACTTCCAAACAGCTAACCAATGAATCATAGTGTCTGTATAATATCAGTACAGTTGAAATTGAAATAAGTGAAGAATAGGGTCTAGCAAGAAAGAATACACACTCAACAAATATTTGTCATTGTGTCTATTTTACTGGATCTATTTGTGATACAATGATAAAAAGAATAGAAAAGAGCACAAAGTTCCTTACCTCAGGGTGTTTAATGATTTTAAACAGATCAAAAACAAACTGCCAGTGTAACTTAAAACAGCACTCTATAAAGGTGCCCTTTGTCTTCCTCACATCATCCTGCCTTCTTTCTAATCCTGTTTTCTCTTAGGAAAAGCATCCATGATTCAGTCCATAAAATTCTTTAAATGAATTATCATTAGGCCCTCAGTGCTGCTTCACAATCAGGAGTTGTCTTCTTTTCTGTTTCCTAACCAGGTGCAATACCAGCCTCTTCTTTCTGTATCACATAGCCAGTTCTTCGTTACACTAGAGCAAGTGAAGAATTTCTTGTCTGCCATCATTACTTTCAGCTTTTTTCTTTATCTTCAGTTTTACTTGGCTTGCTGTCACTGTTGTCTGAGATTAACAATTTAAAATTTGGTTTATAGTTCCAGAGATTTCAGTCCATGCTCATTGAGCGCTGCTGTTTCTTGGCCTTTGGTGAGGCAGTATATCATGCCCAGAGAGCATGGTGGAGCAAAGCTGCTCACTTTTTGGCAGCCAGAACCGTGGAGAGTTAGAGGGATAGGGATAAAGTACAGCCTTCCAGGGCACTCCCCTAAGAACCTGCTTCTCCAACTAGGTCCCCACTTTTAAGTTTTCATCACTTTGTAATAGGTCATCAGGTTATGACTCAGTTAATTTTAAAAATTTGATATGGTTACAGCTCTCAAAAGCCTTACAAGCTCCACCTCTGAACACTACTGTCCTAGGGACCATACCTTCACCAGACAGTTTTTGGAGGATCCTTCACATCTAAAACCTGATTCCTTCTTTGGCTCTTTACACATAAAATTTGGCCAAGTCTTAGTTGGTTTAAAATTCCCTTAACTCTGGAATCTCTTTAGCTTCAGAACTAAGCACATAAAAATGTCTTTATTTCTGTTATTTCTGATTAAATTGTAAATGTTGGCTGCTTTCATTACAACCTTTCTGAAGTTGAAGTTTAGCCCCTTTAGGTTCAGATCAAACTTGAAGTTTTTTTTTCTTTTGTGGTAGTGCAGAGTAAGCCCAAGGCCTTTGCACCTGTCCTCCACACATCCTCCCTCCCCCAATTTTATTTTGGTACAGTATCTTGCTACATTACCCAGGCTGGGTTCAAACTTGGGGTTTTCTGCGTCAGCCTCCCAGGTGCTGGAGTTATAGATGTATGCTACCATATCTGGCTTTGGGTTTGATTTTCAAAACGCTTTTAAATTTAGTCTTTTTTGTATCCTCTTTTTGTGTTGACCTATTTCTTAAAAATTCCCGTGACCAAGTGGATACTATCTTCCCTGTCTGTTCTTTTCTGTAAGTACTCTTTTACAAGCTACAGTTACTGGCTTACTAATAATAAGTGGTATGATTTCATATGTTTGCCTTTTTGTTATTGTTTGTTTTCAGGGGGGATTTTTTTAGTCAAGAGTTGGTTAATATCAGCTGTCTCATCTTAACTAAGTCATATTGAAAGGATAGTTTAGTTCACTCTTTCTGAAGCAGTGTTGTTTTTATTAATGAATGGTAATATTTGATAAAAACTACCTTAAAAACATTTTCATGGCTTTTATATTGCATCACAGTTCAAAATTATTTTTTGAAAACAAGGAATTTTCTTCATACATAATATTTTGTCTAACATTCATTAAAATTGTGTCAATGAGGGTTTTAGATAAGTTTATGCGACAGAATTTACATTAAACACAGTTGTAAAAGATGCCAAAAGAATGTATAAAATGTTTTTATAATGTAAGAGAAATGAAAACATTAAGAGAGTAAAACAATTATCAAAATACTTAGATTTTATACACATAAAATACCAACTACGCAGTTATAACTAAATTTTTCATGTCAATAAAATTTTATTTAATCACTCAAACCTGTAAAAACTATTAGGAAATGCTCCTTTGTTCTCTTTAAAATTAGTTTAATAGGACTTACTTATTTTTAGGGTCTTTATGGCAATTTCACTTGAGGGACAGTAGTTGAAACTTAGTCTTTTGCATCTGGTCCATTTCACTGAGCATTATTGACTCAGAGGTGGCCTCATTTTATTTCTAATGCTTCTTATCTTTCCTTATGGCTGCATAATACATAATATTCCATTTTGCATAAACACTACATATTCTTTATCCCATTCCCTGTAGATGGGCTTGTAGGTGGTTTCATGATTTAACAATTATGAGTTGTCCCACTGTGACCGTGGATGGGTATGCATGTGTCTTGGGGTGACTTTTTTGGGGAAGATTCCCAGACTCACTGTAACTGGGTCAAATGGGATTTCTGTTGTCTGCTTTCTAAATTGTATCTCAACTGCTTTTCATAATGGTTGAACTAGATTGCAGTCCCACCAACAATGTACAGACATTCCTTCTTTCCCATAGCCTCGCCAGCAGTTGTTTTTTTCCTTCATGGATTGAAGTGGAATCTCAGTGTTAATTTGATTTGCTTAAAAAGACATTTTCCACTCACTTTTAATCTTGTGTGAAAGCCTAAATGATTTGCCTTAGGTTTTAATATATGATACTGCCTGTTACATTGCCGAAGTATGCCTTTGGAGTGGCTCTGGTGATGTAAATGATTAGGAAGATACACAAGGCCAGAAGAGTAAAATAGTTTAACCAAGTAAAAAGGAAAAGGGGAGGAAACTTTTTTTTTCTTTGAGACAGAGTCTGTCTCTGTCTGTAGTCCAGGCTGCTCCTGAACTCACTCTGGAGCCCAGGCTGGCTTTGGACTGACTCATAGAAATTTTTCTGCCTTAGCATTTTGAGTGCTGGGATTACAGGTGTGCTCCACTGCTCGGTTTAAGTGGTGCTGGGGAATTATCTATGTGTAAAAGATTTGTAAGGACTATGCAACAATAAGATTTTAGCTAGTAGGGATAAGAATCATTTGGAACTAGTTTCTGTTTTGTCTGCTCTCAAGACTATATTATAAAGATTCTGCTAACCTTGAGTGCTTTTGTTACTCACTTTGCTGGGCTTTATTTAATATTCATAGTTTTAACTTGTAGTTCTGTATTAACTGGTTTTAGGCTCAGTTTTCTAAGTTAGAAAGTCATCAGTATAGGGCATTGGAATTTTTCTCTGCTGGTGGTCTTTTCTCATAATCTGTACTTTAATTCCCATCTCAACACCTTTCACACAAGCTTTCTTGTAACCGTAGAACTTGAGTTTTTCTATTATCCTTCAGATTCTTTCTGAAACTGTAGAAATACCATTGTATTTTAGGGTTACCTCTGTCCCTCTAAACCTGTTTAATACATCTGAACAGATCTGCCACTTATTTCTCACATCAGTGAGTCCTGGAGAGTGCCTTGTGAAGAGTATCCTTGTAGGAGTAATCACGGGAGATGTCTTGAATTTTAAGATAGTCTTGGAAAGTAGAAATTAGCCTATGCTACTTCACAAAGCCTGAAATCTTACTTTGAATTCCTTTCTTTTTTCCTTGAAAATTTTAATTACTTTAGTTGATGAAGACTCTGGATTAAAAGATTCAGAACCAGATCGAAAACGCAAGAAGATTGAAGATGATTCTTTAGGCAAATCAGTTACACCTAATGTCCCTGAAGGTAAAGTAGAATGACTTCTCCCTCCTTTACCCCATAAAATAGGTTCAGAACTATAGTCATTGTTCTGTTGTTTAGATGAATAGTTGAGTAATATTGCAGGTTATTTCATTTCTGAAGACAGCTTGATTATGCTTTTTTTTTTTAACCTGGCAAAAGTATTTATTGTATTTTCAAGTTTGAGATACTTCTCCTCTTTTATTTCTACTACTTCCTTTGCTTGTCTGGTGAGAACCAAGTTATATTTGCCGAATTAGAAGCTCCAGTTCAGCAGAACATGCTGAAAAGCTTAGCTAGCGAAATTTTGTTCGTGACCATTTATGGTGAGCTGAGGGGAACCTTATTCGACGTTTCCTGTCATGCTGCTGCTATTTCTTTTATTTGGGTAATGTACCTTATTTATCCAGTCATAGTAAACCTATGGCCTAACCGTCTTTTTTGCCCTTGTTTTATTTTTACATAAGGTCTGACTCTAGTCCAGGTGGGTGCTGAACTCACTGTGTAGCCCAGGCTGGCCTCAGACTCACAGCCATCTTCCTGTTTCAGCCTCCTAAGCTGCTGGGATTATAGCCATGAACCACTATGCCCAGCTTTTTGCCCTTGTATTTTTTGAGTGAAGAACTATCTTGGGCTACCTCTAAAGATATATAATGTACACTATTAATAGTTAATGGTTACAGGTACTAAAATTTCCTTTGGAATTTTTTATTGAGACATTTAAAAAGACATTAAGACATTTAAAAATAAGAGAAAAACATGCCACAGATTGAACAGGTCTGTAATTTAGATCCTCTTTTGGTCAGATCTTTGCTCAATGAGTTGTTATTCTGACAGATAACTGAACAGTTCTTTCGCTCTTCGCATTCTACATAGGAATCTATTCGTTGTGCAGTATACCAATGCACTGGCTTTCCCTGGAGGCTCTGGAATATTACAGGATTTGTTAAAAAGAGTTGATTTGTGATTAAAGTTATTGGCCCTAGATCCTTAAGTGTAGAGAGCAGTGTGTGCTATGCTTGTATGTTAGAATATATTGTGCTCCGTATGTCCATCACATTTGGGTAAGTTGGTTGATATAAATATTGATAAGTTACTCAATTTTTTCATTTTCCTTTTGTCTCCCAGGTTTAGACTTTCTTGTACCTAGGGCTGGATTCTTCTGTCCCATTTGTTCTCTATTCTACTCAGGTGAAAAAGCAATGACAAATCACTGCAAAAGTACACGTCATAAGCAAAATGCAGAGGTAATGTTTAAAAATTTTTACTCATGACAGTCTAATGTGCTATTGCATTACAACTGCTGTAATTAAATACCTCCCCAACATATACGTTGTTTTCCCTTTTGTGAGAACTATTGAGTGCTTATGCCAGTTTATTCCTCTTATGTCCCAAGTCCTGTTTCCTCCTTCACTGTGCCTTGCTGATAATTTCTAGCCCTTTTTTATTTGAATCTCCTTCTCTTTAACCTAATCAGATACTTTGTTCCAATTTTCAAGTGCTGCCACCCAAAGTTACCACATTTATTGTTGTTCTATTGTTTTTCTTCTCTTACTAGGCTATGTGCTCCATGGTGTAAAGGGCCTTATGTCAGTTGTTAACTACTGAATTGCCTAGTACCAAGCATAATGCCTTGTGTATTATAAAACATAAAAGTACTGGTGAATGAAAAGGAGGAATGTTAATATAAAGGCACTGTTGTTTCTAATCCTTACTTTGTAGGATTGGGCTCTTTCAATTGTAAATAAAAAATACTTTAGATGATTTTGCACAGATAGCAGAAAACATCTAATACATGTTTTATATTTTGTGTTGCTTTTAACAGAAGTTCATGGCCAAGCAAAGAAAGGAAAAGGAGCAGAATGAGGCTGAAGAAAGAAGCACTAGGTGATTCAGGGAAAGGGCAGAGAATTAATTAGAAATTCATTTAGGGTCCAGCTGATTTGTGTATTTTCGTTTATCATTTAATTTGTAATTTTTGTTTCAGAAATATTCATGTTGTACAAATTTCTCATTACCTTTGATGTAGAAAGACTTACGGGGAAAGTATGATGGGTTTGATTTTTATATCAAATCATCAAGCATGGAGAACTATCTTTTAGAAGTGCTAAAAATAAATGTTCCTACTGTATATTTAAAATACCATGTTTTGTCTGACTTATTTAAAACTTACTTGCTTGTGGTTGATGACAAGATTCTTCACAGTCCCCGTGATTTGGAATATTTGGGAATTGTTAAATACTGCTGCAGTCATAGCATGACATCTTTTACTTTGTTTCAGCTGTCTGGGCATACAGGTCAGAGATTTCTTAAATACTCAGTTTTTGGAATAAAATTACATACGTCATGTGGACTCAGGTACGTTTTGAGTAAAACATTGTACTTTTTTATTTTTAAATTTTTGGTTTTGGATTTGGAAATTGGAAGCAGAACTTTTGCTCTGAGCTGTGCCCCTAGCCCTTGCTATTTTGTATTTTGAAATGGGATCTCTCTGAATCACTTTGGCTGGATTTGAACTTGTAATCCTCCTATTCATCCTCTTGAAGATTTGTGGGTTCACATATATGCACCACCACACCCACCCTAGCACTGTTCAATTTTTAAATGTTTTCAGAAGTTTGGGTATTTTTATTTTTTTTCCATGCTTCTGTTAGACACATTTTTCTGCCAGGAGCCATTTAAATTAACACCTAAGAAGTTGTTTAGTGTTTGCTTCAATCTGTAGAGCAACCTTACCTTCTGTGAACCCATCGGAGATGATTTTCAAACTCTTTGAACTATTAAATATGTTTATAAGAAGGTGTAAACATACCAGATATAATTTGAATGGATTGTTAGTAGGTATTGGACATAGCCCTATAATGTCTGTTTAATTAGTCCACACTTAAGACATGTGCCTGCTTAATCAATTGTAAATTGTTTGAGTCTGATTCATCAGCTTTTTAAATGTGTGACCCAAGAGTGTACTAGTTAATAATAGAGAAAATAATCATAGAACTTGAATTCCCTTCACAGCACAAGTGTTACCTCACAGTCAACAAGAAGTAGAGCACAAAGCCCAGTGTGGTGGCATCAACTAATAATCATGGGAAGCTGAAGCAGTAGCAGGATTATAAGTTCTAGACTAACCAGCCTGGACTGCATAGCAGCACCTTCTGTTTAAAAAGATAATAAATATTTAAAAAGTAAAAATAAGTGGAAAGGAGATTTTAAAAAAGAAAAGCAACTCTTTATTGCACCCATTAGATTCACTACAGACTCATTTCAGGCTTACCCACGTCATAAGCAACATTACGAAATAATACATGCACAGGTTAAGAAGTACAGTGATTAGAGGTATGATATTTTGTTGATGAAATTAAAACATCTGAGTGAATGAGGTTATAGGAGGGAGAAGAACCATTAAATGGCGTAATAAGATGCCACAAACCAAAGCACCACAGTCAGAATGAATAAAAATCTTATTCCCTCTGGCCGTGCTTCTTGATTTTATAAAAATTAAGTTATAAGATTTATTAATCTTGTCTTGGAACTACCTTGAAGTCTGCTCTTAAGGATCTAAGCACAAAATTCTTACCTCTTTCTAATTAGCAGGAGAAGAGGCTGTTTTTACTCGTGGAATTGGATTTCTAAATTAGAATTGAAGGAACCGCTAAAGCACAAAAGTGCCAGAATATGAATTAAGGTTTTTTAGTTTGTTTGTTTTTTGAGACAGGGTCCCAGATTCTGCAGTCCATGCTGGCCCTGAACTCACTATGTAGTTAACGTAGTTCAGGCAGGCCTCAAACACACATCAGTTCTCTTGCTTAAGCCTCCCAAGTGCTGGGATTACAGGTATGTGCCACCAGACTCGGTTTATGTGGTGCTGGAGAATTGAACTCTGGGCCTTGTATTTGTCAGGCAAGCATTTTTATCTACTGCATGTGTTTCATTTTAATGACGGGTGCTGACAGCTAATGATGCATTGTAAATGTTATTTCTCTTTGGTGCTCTTGTACTTACTACTGGTAATTTTTTTTTTATCAGGGGCATTAAATGCAGATTTATTTGTGAAAAAATTTTAAACCACAATTTTATTGTATATAATTTTTAGTTGTTTTTGATATTTTCAAAAAAACATGAAAAATCTTTTATCATTCTATACATGGAATGCATGTTCATAGCAGTTTTTGCTTATTAGTGAGGTTGCAGCATATATTTTGGGTTTCAGCTTACTTTTTAAAAGTATCATTTAATTATTTAAAGCAAAGATAGGTGGCATTCAACTTGACCTCTGTAAAAGTTACTAGATTATATCAGCTATTCTGTTACAGAATGCTGTCAAAACTTACCTGACCAAAGCTATTACTTCGTAATTTAAAAAAAAAATATTATGGGAAAGTCAAGTTTCTAAAATGTAACTTTTTTATTTTACTGATGATGGCTGAAAAATGTTAAGCATGTTAAGAACAGGGTAATTTATCCTGTGTAATCTCATGCATTAATTACAGTTATCTCCCGATGTGGTGGCTCTCTGGGAAGCTGAGGCAGGAGGATCACAAGTTCAAGCCCATTCTGGGCAACTTAGTGAAACCCTGTAGACCCTCGCTGAAAACAGAACACTAAAAATACAAAATAATAAAAATAAGGACAGGGCACTGTGAAGGCTCTTAACATTTTTGTTGCTACTTGTTCTCCAGCTGTTTAATAGTTCTTTTCGTTTATTTCGCCAGCTTATGGGGTTTAATTCCAACACTTGGCAGAAAAACAAACTCATTGATAAGAGTGCCCTGGGTTCAATCCCCAATCCCCATTGCCACCAAAACGTTTTTCAACTCTTCTGTCAGCTCTCGTGCTAAAAGTAAGTCCAGGTGTGTTGTTATTTTGCCCAGAAATATTTTATATATTTCTGAAAGGTACATAGCCAGTGCCATTAAAAAATTCCTTAATTAAAAATTAAGTTCTAAAAGCTGTATCTAAGTCCAGATCTGTATAAGGTTCACACATTGTGACTGGTTGATAGGTATTTTAAATTACATAACTAAAGAAAAAAGAAAATAAATAGCTAAAAATACAGGTTATTGTTTCTCCTTATACTTTAGAAACTAGATACTTGCAAAGTGATGCTACTCAGCAGAGACTCTGGGTTACATCTCAGCATGGGGGAGAAAAAAGGAGATTTTCAGATACAGTGCCAGTCCATAAAACTGTTAGCCGTTTATAATAACGTAAGTATAGAAATTGGAAGTGTTTGGAAACATTTTATGATGATTTATTGTGTTTCCCTGTTTATTGAATCTAACAGCTAAAAATTGGGAGTGGTATGTTTTGTGAGGATATTTGCTTTCAGTTCTGTGTAATTTATAAATATGTTAGTCCACAGTGAATTGAAAGTCGGGTAGAAAAAGAAGTATAAAACACATAATTTGAGAAGCAATGCTGACATACTGTCATTGTCCTACTAAAGAAGACATTAGCCACTAATATTAGAGATAAAAATTGTAGTATCTCAGCATATCTTGTAGCTGTTGAAAGAAAATTTAAAAAATACTGTTAACAAATCTCTTCAAATTCAGGAGCTGGTGGAATGGCACAGCGATTGAAGCACTTGCCTTGCAAGTGGAAGGCCCTGAGTTCGATTCCCCAGCACCACATAAAGCTGGACGTGGTGGTGCACACCTGTAATTCTAGCTGAGCCTGAGGCAGAATTGTCCTGAGTTGGAGTCCAGGACCAGCCTGGGCTACAGAGCGAGACCCTGTCTCAAAAAAAAAAAAAAAAAAAAATTTGGTGGTTCAATTCTCTTCAGATTCAGTGGCTTAGAAGCATGGATGAATTCCTCTGAAATCGCAAAGTACTTAAGCTCAGTCAGGATGCAGTAGTGAAGCTTCACAATCCTCATTCTATTAAAGATAATGAACATGTAATGGAAACATCTAAGCCCTGATGGCTTCACTGGAGACTCTTATAAACATGTAAACAGTTGATGTTTTACAAAGTATTGTGGAAAATACAATTTTATGAGTTTGTTTTAAATTTGCAATACTGTTTTAATAGAAAGGCAGTATAACCCACATGTCAGGCCAAAACAAGAAAACCATTTGGTCATATCGACTGAGGAATACACTTTGCAGAGTTCAACACTTACGTTATGACTGAGTACACAAAGGAGCTTTCTCAGTAATTTAAAATTTTTTTTAAATAAAATTTTTGGAAATATTTTTTTCCAGGCCGTTTTTCAGTTTTGGTTTTGAGATGGTTGCCGAGTGACTAAGTTGTCCAAGTTGGGCTAGAACTTGAGGTCTTCCCACCTCACCCCCCTAGAGTGCTGGGATTAGAGGCCTGTACCACCCACCTGGTCTAGCTTTCCTCAGTCTTAATAACATGGAATAACAGTAACAACAGGCAAACCACCTGACACTTGAAAATACCTGTATAATAAAATAGCTAAGGCTACTAACTTTCAAAAGGGTAACTTAGCTCACAGGTTTAGAGATTTAAATGTCTCATGTCTATATTGGTTAGTTTCTGACAAATGATGGTATATCTGGGCAGCAGACTGGACACATCTTAGAGCAGTGAAAGAACAGCCTGGAGTCCCACAGTTTCTTTCAAGCCATGTCTCAGTGTCTTAAGGACTTCTCACTAGTCAGAGTTTTCACCACATGCTGGTAGTACCTACCTACAAATCAAGCCATCAGTCATGGACCTTTGGGTAAGAGGGGACTGATATCCAAACCATATTAAGATTCTACCAAGAAAAATGTGTAATAGCATCATACTTAATGTTGACAGTTTTCCTTCCCTCTGAGGTGAGGACCAGTGAAAAGATGTCCACGCTGATCACTGCTGAAGAATGTACCTTCCAGGTTCTAGCCACTACAAGTTCTAGGCAAGAAGAAAGGCCCTTAGGTTAGACATGTAATGAAATTGCCTCTGATGGTAGGTGGTATGGCTTCATAGAAGTTAGAAGCCTAGAACAACCTAGAATAAACATGTTAAGTAAGGTTGCAAGGTACAGGGTAATCATAAGAAGTATGTATTTTTCAGTAGTGGAGATTGAACCCAATACTTTGCACCTTGGTTCTTGATTCTGAAAGTCTTGCTAAATTGCTGAGGTTCCCAGGATATATAAATGTTAGACCCAGGAAGGAGGAAGGCTTATACTAGGAGGCACAACAATAATTCCATTAAACTGGAAGCCAAGACTTCCCTCTGGTCATTTGGGCTCTTTGTGCCACTGAGCCAGCAAGCCAAACAGAGTTACAGTTTTGCCAGGGGTGGTTGTCCAGACTACCAACGGGAAATTGGACTTCCACTCCATAATGAGAATGAGGACAAATGCACTTCGAGTGGAAGAGACCCTTTGTGGTGTTCTGTAGTGTATGGTCTCTCCACCAGGTAAAGAACCAAGACCTGCTGAGGTGCTTGGCTGGAAGCCTTGGAAATACCAAATGGATAGTAGAAGAAGGTAATTCTAAACATGAGCTATGTGACCAGATATAGAAATGAGGATTATAATTAGATTTTATGTTAACATGCTTAAACATGCATATAATACTGATGGTCTTAATATAACTTGTTAAATTTATGTTATAATATTTAAGTAATTGAATGTTAGGAGAAAAATGAGCATCTCCCAAAGAGGGATTATGTTTTCTAGGGAGGAATTTACTATAATTCCATTTGTATGCAGGATATTGTACTTGGTATAATTGGGAATTTGACTATTGTATTTGGAGATTAAGTATGGTTTAGGGAAATGTCTGGTTGTCTAGTTGACAAAGGGTGGATTGTGACCATTTGAAGTATTATGTCAACATGAAAGGATTAGGGAGCATCATTAAGAAGCATTATGACAAGTTGAAAGGGTTAAGGAATGCCCATCTGATCTTCAGGGCAGAGCTTTGCTATGAGTGATTGATTTATGAGCCAGCAAATGAAAGAGGAAAACTTACCCTGACAGTGGGTGGCCTGGCCAGTAGACTGGCAGCTCAAACTGAATAAAAAGGAAGAAGAAAGGTAACTACAGCTTATTCTCAGAGGGCTCCAGCTCTTCCCTTTGTGTCTAGGCACCGGTCTTCAAAGTGGATTCGCTTTTGTCTTCACATTGCCACTCTGCAGTGCACTTTGACTCCCATCTTCTCATCTTCACCATTGCCTTTGGATATTGATCTTTGTTACAGACTTGCACTGGCTATCCTACTATGAATGTCCAGACCTTCAGTGTTGGACTGGTGTTCCTCCATCTGCATGTGTGAGCCCCTGTTGGACCCTCCAGCACTCACATATGCAGGCAGTCATTCTGGACTCTTCAGGCTCTGTAAGTCATCCTAATCCCCATATAAATATATATAATCTCTATTTTGTTTCCCAATACCCTAATAACATATAAACATGCCAAAACATGAAGGTATCTGTGTGACAAAAATTGTTAAATGCTAACATGAGAAATTAAGGGAGACTGTCAAATCTCATAGCACAGGTCTGTATCCTCTGCATTCTGGGATGCTGAGGCAGAGGAACACATGTTTTAAGTCTAGCTTGGGCAACTTGGTGAGATCTTAAAATCAGAATTGAAAAGGGAACTGGGGATGTAGCTTAGGGTAAAGGATGATCTATAAACAAGTCTGCTTATCTAATTTTGAAATCTCCAAGACAATGGAAATAATATTTACCAGCTTCCTGGCTTACTTTAGCCCAGTTGAATTGATAAATACTCTGAGTCATCTCTCTCTCTCTCTCTCTCTCTCTCTCTATCTCTGTGTGGGTGTGGGTGTGGGTGTGGGTGGGTGGGTGGGTGGGTTGAGGCTTTCCTTTGCCTTTACTAGAGAGTCCTCATCCTCTAATTTAAAAAGGAAGACTGCAGTGGCTAGGTGTGTACTGTGGTTGGAGTACTTCTATGGCATGCGTGAGGCTTGGGATAGCCTCTTGGGTTCCCCTGTTGATTCCTCAGTCAAGAGCTTTACCTTTCTCTTTTGCTTTACTCAGTAAAACTTTTGCTTACTTTAAAATAAATAAGGCTGGGGATGTACGCTGTGGTACCCAATACTGTAAAAATACACACACCCACCCACCCACCCACCCCCTTCACCACATGGCCACACTCTACAGAGGTTTTTGGAGGAGACTCAGTTCCTTGTTTCATCTACTATAGCTGCTGGTGGCTGTATTTTCTTGACTTGAGGCTTGGTCACTGATCTGCCTCCTTCCTGACATTGCATTCTCTGTGAAAACTTGACTAATCTACTTCTGCCCTGTTATATGGATATATGTGATTGAGTTTATGGCTCACTGAGGTGATTCAGGAAAAAAAAAACATTTTGCTGCTGCATATAGTAACATTCACACATTCTTGAGACTGAGCAGAGATAAAAGCATCACTAAAGCATTTTCTTCTGCCTGCTACACTTGGTGGCTGTGGGAAACAGACACTGTTGTAACCCCTCCCCCAAGAGGTCAAGCAAACTAAGTCTTATTTCATGGCTCTGGACAATTCAGACAATTAAAAATCTCACCTTTAGCAGAAGGCAGGAACAAAGTGGGCATTTTTGCATTTGGTAGGAAATAGGATGAATAAAATCTTTTTGATAAGTGCCAGTCATGTGTTGGGATTATAGGCCTATGCCACTGGGCCCAGCTGGAAATAATTTTATCTCCCAAAGGAGAAACAAACTTGCAACTCCCCAGACAGTTTTAAGAATTCAACAAATTCTACTGACAAACTGCATAAATCTGCACAAATCTTACGTAGATCCTTATATATCCTTGAGATGAGGCTGGAGTCACTTCTTGCAGAAGCCATAAGGAAAAGAGCTTAAAAAAATTTAAAAAACAAGGACAATTTCTGCAAGCCAGCAAGGGTGTCTGTGGAGTGGAATTGGGATCTATAGCCATATCACTCTGAGTGTGCTCAGTCTCATCAGAGTATCACAGAATAGGGGACTCCCTGAAGCTGATTGCCTGCCTCTTGTTTAGTACTTGCAGCTGACAATGCTTGGTCCAGAAAATGACGTGCCACAGTAAGGTCCTCATAAGCAAGATTTTTCTCCCACTGTCTATTCTCCTTTCATCCCTCTCTCTCCACCAGTGCAATCACAGAAACTAAAATTTGTCTACTTGAAGTTAAGTCACTCTCTCCACCAGTGCAATTGCAGAAACTAAAATTCGTCTACTTGAAGTTAAGTCACCTCTCTCTCCACCAGTGCAATCACAGAAACTAAAATTCATCTACTTGAAGTTAAGTCACCGCTCTCTCTACCAGTGCAATCGCAGAAACTAAAATTTGTCTACTTGAAGTTAAGTCATAGAAATCAGAAACCCTTTCCCCAAAGCCAACATCAAGCCTGAAAAGATTGTTTCAGTTTCTCCCTCATTTTCTGCCTTGAAATCAGCCATTAAGACATTTTATGGCCTACATTGTTTTGTAGATCATCAAGATCCCCTTTTCAGAAAAGGTGGTGTGCCATAATGCCAAAAGGAAGGAATGTTGTACAGAGAGGCCAAGAAGAATGTGGACTGGCCTTGCTAGTTTTTCCCACACATTGTCTTAGTATGAGATCATGCCTTTTTTTTTCTTAATCACATTTCTGCATGGTTGTCCATGATTCATGGGAAGCTTAGTATAAAAATGTATACTCCACCGGTGATCTTGGGTGAATTCTGAAGCCTTCTGTGACACATAAAACCGTGATCAAGTGGATTTCTTAGGTTCTCTCAGTAACCTGTCTTTGGTACAGGGGTGTTGGTCACGACCCTTTATGGTGGGCAGGAAAGGGCTAATCCTTTATTCAACCCCTATGGGTAGTATAGGAGGTCACCATGAGTAACTGTTCAGCGCACAATCTGTACAGCCTTATGTGGCAGCACTAGTGAAGTTATTCATTCTGCCCCAGGTGAGAGACTTCAACCCACAAATACTCGCCTCATAACAAACACACATTTCCACTGAAATATACCTCATTTTCTGAGCTGCATCAAAATTCTACTCCTTATGTTTCCCAAACTTCATCTTTTTTTCCTGATATGATCCCCTACTTCAAAAAGAAAGGAAAAGGGACTTTTGGGCAAGATGGCAGCCAAGTAATGACTGCTCATTGTCTACTCAGACTCACTTAAAAAGTTGAGATTATAGTTAAAAACTGCCTGTTGAGCTTAGGAGTTGAATTTAGGAGAGGGAGAGCCTCAGCAGTTGTAAGGAGGCCATAGAAAGGTTAGAAACCCTGCAGATATATCAGAAGTGGAAGAAAACAGCCAAGGAAGCTCCCCCAACCCCAGCCAACTGAAAAGCAATGAGCCACAGATGGCGGTAAGAGTGGAACTGGAAGAAGTGGAAATTGACAGCAGCAGGCAGAGAAGCTTAAAAAGCCTATGGATAGTGTAAACTTCAAATGCACTGCAAGCTTCCCCTAGAAAAGACCTCCTGGAGTCTAGACCAGCTTGGGAGAAGCAGTGCTCAGCAGCCATAATAGGTAGAGACAAAGGCAGGAGCCATTTTTTTTTTTTTTAAAAGAGACTAAGTTTGAATGGTTTAGAGTTAAAAAAAGCCTCAAGCCTCATCAATGTTTTGGTGGACATTCTTAAACATTATCCAGGAAGAAACTAGTGAAAGAGACAGTTGTAGGGAGAAAGTCTGCTGATCTTCTGAATGGCTTGATTGATAGTGGGAACACCTCAGAGGGTGGAGAGCCCTACCCTTGGTGGAGGGAAGCCAGGACAGGCAGGAGAGCTTTGCTGAGGGAGCTGAATGTGAACAAGACAACTCAGAGGAAATTGGATTATTAAGTCCTCCCTCGCTGCCTACTCCTACCACAGAACTCGAGGGACTTTTGGCTCCCACCAAACACCCTCATACGCATTCAAGGAAACCTTGTTTAGGTCAATAAAGAGATAATCATGAGACAAGAAGGCAGCAAGATGGATGCAGAAATGCCTGAGGCCCCCAAAAGCTAATGTCATGGGCCCTGAAATAGTAGAACTCGTAGGGAAGGAAGTCAAAAAGCAGATGAGTTGGCTTCTGTGAACAGCCAAATCAAGCAAGATAAAAGTGCAAGCAATGATCAGCGCGCTTAAAGAGGAACTTAGTAAACAAATAGTGATCCTAATGAATACACTTACTGAGCTTATGGATGACAAAAAGTTGGCTCTGATAAATAAGGAAATGCAAAGGAACATTTTTGTAAAAAAGTGGAAAATCTGAAGAGAAACCTAGCTTAAATTCAGGATACAAAAAATTCATTTGTAACGGGGAAGTCGGCTCAAACATTGCAAAGTCAGAATTTTAGACCTTGAAGACAAGGTCAAGGAGGCAAATGCCATAATCAGACACAATTCCAAAATTAGAAATGAGCAAAGTAGCTGGATACAACAGCTGATAGATCATTCAAAGGGCATCATCAGAATTATGGGTGTGAGGTAAAGAGTAGAAGATAGCACTAAAGGCATAAAGAATTTATTCACTGAAATCATACAAGAAAATTTCCCAAATCTAGGAAAATAATTTAATATTCAGGTATAAGAAGCTTACGGAACACTAACCTCAACCAGAAAATAAACTTGCCACAACATATCATAAAAACCTCAGAAATTCAACATAAAGAGGTAAAAGTAGTAAGCGAAAAACAGACATTATTTTGCCAAGGGAAACCCATTTCAATGATTGCAGATTTCTCAGTACAAACCCTTAAAAGACCAGGAAAGGCTAGAGCAAAAACCTTACAAGTTTTAAAAGACAGCAACTGTCAACCCATATTGATGTATCCAACAAAATCCTTGAAAATTGAAGAAGTAAATTTCACAGCCAAGAAATCCAGAAGAAATTTGCAACTACTAGCTCAGCTTTGTAGAAAATACTTGAAGGAATCTTGGAGGAAGAGAGACAGGCAGCATCAAAGACCAGAGGGAAGGAAACATCTGAAAGAAGTGTAACAAAAAGAAAAAGAAAAAGAAAACATAACAGATCAATGGTAGGATTAAGTAAAAACTTTATAATCACTCTCAATGCTAATGGTCTAAATTCACCAGTCAAAAGACACAGACTGGCAGAATGGATCAAAAACTAAAACCCAATCATTTGTTGTTTGCAGGAGACACACTTCGCCTACAAACAAGCACACAGACTGAAGATAAGAGGCTGGAAATTAATACTGAAGGCTACCGGAGCCCAGAAACAAACAGTAGTAGCTATACTATTCTTAGGCACAGTAGACTTCAAAACAGATCAGCAGAAACTAAAGTTGTCACTATATACTGGTAAAAAGAATAATCCAACAGGAAGACCTCACAATTACAAACATATGTGCACCGAATGTAGGTGCATACATCTACATAAAACAGAAGCTGCTTGACATGTAGGGCTAAATAGGCCTCAGTACGACCGTACTAGAGAACTTCAATACCCCATTTTCAGACAGGTCAGCTGGACAAAAAATCAACAAAGAAACTTAAGAACTAAGTCACACTATGGAGCAAATGGACGTACTAGATATCTGCAGACTGTTCTATCCCACATCAACAGTATACACCCATTTTCTCAGGAACACACAAGACTTTTTCCAAATTAGACCACATTCTTGGAAATAAGTAAATACAAAAGACTTGAAATCATTCCCTGTATACTTTCAGATCACAGTGGAATAAAACTAGAATTCAGTAGCAAAAGTAGCTACAGAAAGTATTCAAATACATGAAGATTAAGTAATGTATTATTGAACAAGTAATGGATCACAGACGAAACCAAGAAAAAAATCAAGAACTTTCTAAAGTCAAATGGAAGTACATCATACCAGAATCTGTGGGACACAGTGAAGCAGTACTAAGAGGGAAATTTATGAGTGCACATATGAAAAAAATTGCAATCTGAAATTAACGATCTAATGATGCAGTCAAAGTCCTAGATAAACAAGACCAAGACAAATCCAAAGGCAGTAGAAGGAAGGAAATTATAAGAATCAGAGTAGAGATAAATGAAATTGACACAAAAAATTCAAATGATCAATGAATCAGAGTTGGTTCTTTGAAAGGATAAATAAGATTGATAAACCTCTAGCCAAACTCACCAAAAAAGGAAAGCAATAATTCACATCAATGCAATTATAAATTAAAAATGTGAAATCACAACATGTCATTGAACTCCAGAGAATTATAAGAGACTTTTAAAAAAGTATATTCTAACAAGTTCACGAACTCAGAAGAAATGAATAAATTTCTTCACGTTTTATACCAAAATTGAGCCAAGAAGGTACAAAAATCCTGCATAGACCAATAAGCTGAGATGAAATTGAGGCAGTAATAATGGTTCTACCAACAAAAACCCAAGGCCTGATAGATTCACTTCAAAATTTTATGTGGAATTTAGGGAAGAGTTAATATCAGTTCTCCTTAAACTCTTCCATGAAATTGAAAGAGAGAATGCTGCCCAACTCCTTCCTGGAAGTACGTATCATCTCGATCCCTAAAACATGTAAAGACTCAACAAAAAGACAACTGCAAGCAATTTTCTTAATAAATATAGATGCAAAAATCCTCAGTGAGACATTTGCAAACAGAATGAAACAAATTATTCAAAAGAGCATACACCACGAACAAGTTAGTTTCATCCAAGGGATGCAAGCTTGGTTCAACATACTAAAATCAATTCATGTAATGAACTACATTAACAAAAGGAAGTATAAAGACCACATAATTGTCTTAACAGATGCAGAAAAATCCTTTGACAAAATACAACATCCCTTCCTGATCAAAATTGACAGAAATAAGTATAGAAGGATTCTACCTCAAGCTGTTAAAGGCAATTTATGGCAGTCCTATAGCCAATATCATCCTAAATGGGAAAAAACTAAAAGCATTTTTCCTCAAATCAAGAACAAGACAAGGTTGTCCACTCTCACCACTTCTATTCAACATAGTGCTTAAAATGTTAGCTGGAACAATCAAGCAAGAGAATGGAATAAAAGGAATACACATAGGAAAGGAAGAAGTCAAACTATCCTTATTTGCAGATGACATGACCCTTTACATACGTAGAGGATCCCCAAAAAGTCCACCAAAAGACTATTAAGACCTAACAAATTCAACCAAGCTACAGGATATAAAATCAGTACACAAAAATGAGTAGCATTCCTCTACAACAACAATGAAGACATAGATCAGAAAAACAATTTCATTCAAAGTTCACCCCAAAGAAAATTAAATACCTTGAAACCATCTTAACTAAGCAAGTGAATGACATCTATACTGAACACCATCGTACTCTGGAAAAAAAATTCAGGAGAATTTTAGAAAATGGAAAGATATCCCCTGTTTCTGGATAGGCAGAACCAACGTTGTCAAAATGGCCATACTACTTAAACTGATATACTTATTCATTGCAATCCCAATCAAAATACCAACAGCATTTTTCACAGAACTAGAAAAAAATCTGAAAATCTTTTATGGAAGCATGAGAGGCCAAGAATATCCAAAACAATCCTGTGCCACAAAGCAAAAGCAGGAGGCATGACAATACCAGATATCAAATCATATTGCACAGCCATAGAGATTAAAAATGACATGGTATTGGCACAAAAACAGACAAGTGGATCAGTGGAATAGAACTGAGGGTGAAGAGACATCCTCAGGTATCTTCGGTGATCTGATATTAGACAAAGGGGCCAAAAACATGCACTGGAATAAAGATAGACTGTAGTAAATGGTGCTGGCAAAACCGGCTAACTACATGCAGAAGAATGAAGCTAGACCCACAACTTTGACCATGCACCACAGTCGAGTCAGAATGGATTAAAGACTTAGACATTAACATGGAAAGATTATATTTGTTGGAAGAAAAAAATAGTCAAAACTCCTGAAGACATAGGCATAGGTAAGGGCTTTCTCCATAAAACTAATAAAGTATGTGAGATAACACCAAGAATCAACAAATGGGATTATATGAAATGAATACATCTGCACTGCAAAGAAAGCAATCACCAGAGTGGAGAGAGCAGCCATGAAATGGGAAAAAAATATTTGCCAGCTACTCCTCAGATAGAAGACTATTATCAAGAATATATAACAACAAAAAAAAACCCCCCAAAAATTAGACTGTCTAAAATAAAGGACCCAATCAAAAAATGGGAATCTGAAATGAGTAAAGAGTTCTCAGAAGTCTGAATGTCCAATAAATACATGAAAAAAAGTTTGCATCTTTAGCCATCAGATTTGCCTTTGTGTATCCAAATTTCCTCTTTTTATAAGGATATCAGTCAGAGTAGATGAGGGCCCATTCTCGTAACCTCAGTTTGACTTAACCACCTGTGACCGTTAGAGAGATTATGTCAATTTGAGGCAATCAGGAACCACTCCTGGATTAGGTTTGGGAGCCATGTCTAGATTGGGAATTGAGAACCACCCTGGATTAGAGTGTGAGTGATTTGTGGGCCATCAGATGAGGGAAGAGCACCTACCCGGATTTGGGAGCCCCAGCTGGAACTCAAACTGTGTAAAAGGAAGAGAGAAGAAAGATTGTTATGGCTTCTTCCTCTGGGAAAGCTCTTGCCTTCACAATTGTCTATGGACACTGGCAATTGTCTATGGACTCTGACTTGCTACACACTGCATATCTTCTTGACTTGAGTCTGCCCACCTGTTGCTGATCTTCAGTTGCCAATCTTTAGTCTCTGGTCTTTGCCATAATTTTTTGAACAACCAAGATCCTCAGCAGACTCACCGGCTGTCCTGCAGTCCTGGACGGGAGATCTCCTTTGTGGCTGAGCAGCCATCGGATACTCCAGCTCTCACATGTGCAGGCCGCCATCTTGGACTGTCTATTTTCAGATTTGGAAGCCTTCCTAATAGATCCTTTTTGTTATACTTTCTGTAAATTCTGTCTTTTGAAAGAACCTAAACTAGTATACCACCTTTAAAAAGAACCCTGTTAACAAATAGTCACATTTCAAGGTACTGGAGTTAAGTTTTCAACATGTGGGAGTTATGATTAAAAGTTCTCTTTCATAGTGTTTTTAAGAGGTATGATAAAAAAAACTATATAGTGAATACTTCCCCTGAGGGTAAAGGTAGCTTGTATAAACATTGTTCTGTGGCCCCTGAGCCACCTTGTTCACTGGACCTGCTACCATGAGACTTCCAGCTCTTCTCCAAAGTCACAATGGCCATGAAATGTCAGCATTTTAAATCTATTCAGGACATGGAGGCAGGCAGAGCTGAAAAAAAAAAAAAAAAGAAAATGTGGCAAGAACAGTGAGATAAGTGTGTTCAAAGTGAGGAATATTTTGGGGCTGGAGGAATGGCTCAGTGGTTAAAGCACTTGTCTAGCAGGTGCTAAGTCAAGCACTAAGTAGCCAAGTTTGATTCCTCAGTAGCACATGAGCTGGTCGTGGTGGTGTATGCCTGTAATCCCAGCACTCAGGAGGCTGAGACAGAATTGCCATGAGTCCAAGGCCACCTGAGCTCCATAGTGAGTTCAAGACCAGCCTAGGCCACAGCATGAGACCCTGTCTCAGAAAAAAAAAAAGTGAGGAATATTTTAATGGGGATTAATGGCAGAATATTTTTTTATCATACCTTGTACATCTCAGAGAGACAAAATAAAATGACATGTTACTTTTTGCTAACCATTGTGTTCCTCCTGCTCAGGACAGTGCCTAGTTTGTCATAATAATTGGTATTTGATTGGCTTTCAGTCCTTCTTTTGTTCTCCCCACCACCAGAGATAGTCATAGAGGCAAAGGAAGGAAGGAGGCACAGATGGCTGCAGAACCAGGAAATGGTTACTATCCTGGTCTTACAGATTCTTGGAGGAATTCATGCTCCTCCCTAGGATTTCCAAACTCGGCAAAGCGAGCCCTGTCAGGAGTGGCCCTGTGTGTGTTTGTTGACCCCATGGACTGCTTGGGAAATTTTGCCATCCAACTGGCTGTCTTTAGAAGGTGAGTCACAGGCTGCTGGAGTGTGGATCTACATAGCTCCGGGAAAGCAGTTTAGCAACAAGTACTAGAATCTAAAAAAAAGTCATCGCCTGTAACCTTGTAATTCTAAGGCTAGGAGTCCAATCTGAGGGACTAGTACAGAGGAGCTCAAGATGATTTTGAACCCCTGCTTAAATTTCTTAAAAAAGCTATTGCTACCTATTTTGCCTGGCTTACCCAGAATGCCCCAGATACCTATTTGAATGGAAAGTGTTCCATATTTGTAAGACAGACCATCTCTTAAACTGTGTCAAGTTAGGAAAACGGCTTGTGTGTTTTGTTTGTGTTATAGAATCCTAGCGTTTTTTTTTTTTCTCCTTGTCTTTCTTATCAGCCTTTTAAGGGAACTGAGAAAAGCCAAAAGGATCCTTTTCACTTTTTTTTCAGAACCAGTCAGTATGAAAAATATAGCCTTCCATTACATCTTAATTATTACTTGGAAAAACTAAATTTTCTACCATGATTTCTATATATTATTAAAATTGGTTGTTGGAAGTTTGAAAGCTACCAATAATTACTTGTATTCTGGAAAAAAAATTCTTAAAAAATTTCTTCTCACTAATAGAATTTGAGGACCTAAATGTGTAACCATGGGAGAAAGATTTGTGGAACTAATACATTTTATATGATAGCAACGAAGTAGCAACTGCAAATGTCCCTTATGAAGAAGTTTTGATGACATAAGAAAAAGAAAATGTTACATGAAAACGTGGAACAGGGGCTGGAGGAATAGCATAGAGGTTAAAACGCTTGCCTATCAAGTGCAAGTCCCTGGGTTGGAATTCCCACCACCACATAAACTCGGTGTGGTGGTGCATTCTGTAATCCCAGCACTAGGGAGTCTGAGGCAGGAGGATTGCCCCAGCCCGGACTCCATAGTGAGTTCAGGACCCGCCTGGACTACCAAAGTGGGACCCTGCCACAAAAATCGAGAGAGACAGAGAGAGAGAGAGAGAGAGAGAGAGAGAGAGAGAGAGAGAGAGAGAGAAGTGGAACGTAGGACTGGGGAGTTAGAGGCACAGCACATGCCTAGGGAGCCCTGAGGTTCCATCTCTAGCACTGACCAAAAAAAAAAAAAAAAACTATCAATGCTCTGAACTCATTTTCATAACAAATACCATAAATACTGTAACTTACATAAATCATTTGGAGAGGAAAACCTGGATTGGTAAATTTTATTCGTTTGTTAGAACCGGAGATTTCTCCCTGAGCTTCCTCTTAAAATTTAGTGTTACTTTTATAAACAGAAAAGAGGAGGCCGGTTTATTTTTTATTTATTTATTTTTTTAAGGAGGCGGAGCTGCGTGTCAATGAAAGTCAAAGCTCCAGGGGGAAGCGCCCTGTCAGTTCCCTTCTGCGTCCCACTCAGGGCCGTCCAGCTGCTTTCTGGAATCTCTCCGGGAGCAGGAGACCCGCTTGGAGCAGCCCTCAGCGGAAGTGGAGGATCAGCAGAGGCCGAGCCCACGTTCCGTCCCCAAGGATCTGGACTGTGCTGGCTCCCGGCAGCCCAGGGCCAGCCCCCGGGCATCGTGGCCACCGCCCAGTGGGCTGTTCCCCCCGCCAGGTGCAAAGTGCCTTGTCATTGGAAAAGCTCGCTGCTGGCCGGTCGCAGCATTGAATTACATCTCTATGGAGCCCAAGCAGAACTGCGGGGGTGGAAGATGAGCAGAAGTCCCTGTTCCTGCGACGCCCCTTCGCCCGTGTGGAGCGCAGCCTGCGGCGGGGACCGAGCCTAGCGCCTGGACCCGGCCGGGGCTAGCGTGGTTCCCTTTAAGAGCCGGAGCTGCAGATCCATCGGGCGGTCTCGCTCCGCTAGCCCTTTCCAGGGAGGAGACCCAGGAGCTGCGCCTCAGCCCTCGGGCCCTTTCTCAGTCCTCTTGGAACCCGTGCTTCCTGGGCCCCCCGCGCGCCGTCATGCTGAGAGTCTTCATCCTCTATGCCGAGAACGTCCACACCCCGGACACGGACATCAGCGATGCCTACTGCTCCGCAGTGTTTGCAGGTCGGTGGCGCCAGAGACCCCGGCTGCCCGCTGGGTGGGGCCCGGGGAGGTCTCAACAGCTGTTTCCCCCGAGAGCTCTTGAGGGGCCTGGAGGTAACAGAGAAGACTGCCCAGCCCCCACGGCTGAGTGTTGCTGTAGGTACACTCTGGCCAGGTGTAGCGACTCAGGG
Organism: Ctenodactylus gundi; assembly: GCA_004027205.1. NCBI lineage: Eukaryota > Metazoa > Chordata > Mammalia > Rodentia > Ctenodactylidae > Ctenodactylus > Ctenodactylus gundi. The sequence goes on from PVKB01006015.1 coordinate 47,387, forward strand.
AAATCGAGGCTGTGTGAAAGGGAGCCTGCTCCGTGGGGCCTGGAAACAGCTCCGCAAGCATAAAGGTAGACCAGGAAGGCGGGCCCTTAAAAGAGGTCTGGCTGTGCTGAGGGTGGCAAAGCTCCGCTGGGGCCTATTTATAACCAAGCTCTTCCCCTGGGCCTGGCCCTGGCTGCTGTCCTAGGCACCTGCTCATGATGAAAGGCGGGCCTGGCAGGCTGGTGGCCGCTGAGGTGGAGGAAGGCTCACCCATGTAGGGATCACCACTGGGTGCAGTTGTGGTGGAGAGTCAGCAGGTGGGCACAGGTGTCACCAGTACCGACCTTTGGAGACTTTCTCCTCCTCACCCCACCAGACCTGTATGTGTCTGGGTGGTATCTAGTCTCCATCACGGCTTGGGCCACCTTGAGGAGACCCATTCAGAGTGGACTTCCAACAAGAAACTTTCCATAGGGGGCTGTGCCTAGATTTTTTTGTCCAGGAAGTGAAGTCTGGCCCTGTGTGCACCGACCCCCCCAAATCCCCTAAAGGCCAAACCAGGGCTGAGGTCTATGCAGCTGGTGTTTTGGCTTAAAGCTAGTGGAAGAAAGGAGTCAGGGGCCAAAGTTTGAACCTGTCTCCCAATGCACTCTGCGAGAGCCCCAACCACTGGACCATTCCTTCTTGGAAGCCTGACTTTTACTAGGGTCCTAGGCCCTAAGATCATAATGTCAATCCTTGGCCACCCATCACAGACCATTCCTTCTGGTTTCACCAGCTCTGGGGTTTATCTATTCCCTGCCACTTATATGCACATATGTTCCCAGTCACATGCCACCCTGGAGTCTGGGGAACATTTTGCATGCCCCAAGGAGTAGAGGATCTGAGAACATAGGCTTGGTTCACCACAGTATGCACAGGTAGGCTGAGCTAAGCACATTGAGTGCTTAGTGTGGGTTTTGGAGTTTCTGCCTTCCGTGGACCAGGGTGGAGCTGGAGGAGTTGCTGAATGGGTCTGTGACCTGTAAAGCGGAGGAGGGGCCTGGGAGGCACTCCTCTTGTGTTTAATTTTTTTCCTAGTCAGTTGCCTTGACTTGCTGTCTATCAGTTTCCCACAGTGACCTCAGGAAATGAGCTTTGTCAAGATGTTTCCAGCAGGGAGGATAAAGGCATCCATCCCTGGGGGTTTCATGCTTCCCCTCTACATCCTCAACTCTGGGCAGGCCCTGCCGGCAGCCTTGCTTAGCTACCTGAGGGCTCTGGGCTCCATGTCCCCACTCCAAGGGTCATTATTCACTCTAAATAGTCTCCTGGCAGAGGAGAGGGGGTAATACCATTTCAAGGAGAGAAGAAAGACCCTGTGTGTTAGGATCCAGCACCCTTCCTACTCACAGTCCCCTAGGTAGAAGGCTAAACATTTTTTTTTGTGAATAGCTTTGTTCACATCTGTGCAGCGCACAGTGTACACTGATCCACAGCAATCTCTGCAGTTGGGGGCTTTGTCGCTGGTCACTCAGCCTGCCCAGATTTCCCTCCACTTTTCCTGACCACATCCCTTCCACTCATACACCTGCCTCCCACCTACCCCCTCCCATCAGGCCAGACTGAACTCCAGTAGAAAAAAGCAAAGAATAAATAATGGAAGGAAAGCACTTTCAAACCTCAAGTGCTTTGCCCCCAGGAAGTCTTGTGGTCGGAGTTCTCTCCTGTCATTTCAGCCCCAGCCCCTGTCTGAGGAACAGTATTTCCCACTCCTCACCCTCACACACATCTGGGACCCCTGACTGAGCTCTCTCCCTCGCATCCACAACGCATAATCTTGTCCTTTGCATTCTCCCTGGCTCCCCTGATGGGCTGCCCCTTCCTGGAGCCCAGCTCACAGTAGAGAAAAGAAGTATATTGTCTGTATCCATCTTAATCTCCTGAGCCCAGTAAGGAGACAGGCTGGAGCCCTGACTCCCTGTCATTAAAGTCACCACCAGGCAGTGAAGGCTGCAGTTCTTCCCCTCCCCAGCCCCTGGCCACATTCCACCCGCTGCATTAGGCAAGCTCCTCACTCATGTCCAAATTTGGCCTCCCTGAAGCATTCAGGAGGGCCTGCCTTCCTTCTTGTGACAGTGCCTCATTGGTGAATGATTACACAGAGTGCTCTGGTCTGGGACACAGGGATGAAGGCTTTCCTCACCAGCTGGCCTGGACCTGGCTTCCCAGACTCTCTTAAGTTTTTATCCCATAAAGACCCTCCTTCAGTTACATGGTTGTAACATCCCACAGTGACTTCTCTGTGTGAACTCTGATTTTGTTTCATACTCACAGCAGCTTTGTGAGGCCAAAGGGTAATATCTCCCTTTGTAAAGGAGAATTTGGGCCAGAGACTTGCATGGTCCAGGCCAAGGTCACACAGTAGCCAAAGCATTCTCCCCACGCCCACCCATCAGTGCCTTCTGTTGTTCTCAGGATCCTTAGCTTATGAACAAGAAAACGCTGTACAACGCATTCCATGGGCTGCCCACGCTCAGTCCATGCAGACCGGGCATGGCACAGGGCAGGCAGTGCTAGGGTACCCAGCATGGGGCTGACTCGGAACAGGGCTGTGGGGAACACTGTGTCAAACAAATGAGCAAAACATGGAGGATCTTAATTTCTTAAAATGGGCCATCACCACAAGCAGCATGCCATTTCAGATGCTGTTTCTTCAAAATCTCATAACCATCCCAAGACAAAGATCTCACTGATAACTGATAAGGCCACCATGCTAAGGACAGTCTTGTAAATAGGACAGTTAGCGTGACCTGCACTGTGGTCCAGCTAAAGTTGGTGCCAAGCACTTTTGACATCATTTAATCCTGCTAACAATTGTATATGGTCATTATGGCCATTGCTCCCATTTTACAGATAGGAAAACTGAATCGTGGGGCTAGAAGAATGGCACAGTGGTTTAAAGTGCTTGCTTTGCAAGCATAAGGCCCTGAGTTGATTCCCCAGCATAAAGCTGGGCGAGGTGGTGCACGCCTATAATCCTAGCACTTGGGACTCTACAACCACAATCCCGTAATCATTACATACTGTAATCGGCCTCTCCTGACCAGACCTCACCTCCTAACAACTGGATTGTCCTGAGTCCAAGGGCAGCCTGGGCTACATAGTGGATTCAGGACCAGTCGGGGCTACAGGTGAGACCTTGTCTCAAAAAATGAAACAAGTAAACAAACGAACAAATAACCTGAAGCACAGGCTGGAGGAATGGTGCAGGGCACAGTGATTAAATCACATGCCCTGTAAGTGCAAGGCCCTGAGTTGATTCCCCAGCACCATATAAGCTGGGTGTAGTGGTGCACACCTATAATCCCAGCACCCAGGAGGCTGAGGCAGGAGGATTGCTGTATTGCTTTGAGTCCAAGACTAGCTTGGACTTCGTGGTGAATGCAGGACCAGCCTGGGCTACAGAGTGAGACCCTGTCTCCCCCCAAAAAAAAAGAAAAGAAAAAAAAGGAAGAAAGAGAAAAGAAAGAAAGAAAGGAAAGAAAAAGAAAAAAATACCCTGAAGCACAAAGAGGTTAAGTAACTTAAGGTGTTACACATTGGTAAGTAGTGGAGTTGGGATTCAAGCCAAAGCAATCTGGCTCTAGACTCTTCCCATCTTTAGTTTTTCTCTTTCTTTCTTTTTTCTTTTCCTTTTTGTTGTTGAGACAGGGTCTCACATGGTAGTCTAAGCTGGTCCTGAACTCATTATGTAGTCCAGGCTGGCCTCAAATGCAGGGCAATCCTCCCACCTCAGCCTCTTAAGTGCTGGGATTACAGAAGTGTGCCTTCATGCCCAGTTTGTGTGTTCATCTGAGGAGTCAAACCCAGGGCCCTGTGCTTGCTAGTAAGCTCTTCAACTGCTGAGCTATGCCCCAGCCTAGTTGCTGTATTCCGTACTTTTGTTTTTAGCTCAGAGACAAGCACTAACAGATGGAAGGTTAGGATCTGAACCCAGGTCTGCCTTAGACTCTGAAGCCTGATCTCAGTTTGCGTGTTGATTTCTGACATGCCACCACATCATACATGTCGTCTTCATTGGTGCTTACCTTTTGCTCTTTGGCTTTAGGATGCTTTGTCATCTCAGAGGCTCTGTCCTCTCTCATCCTCTTTGCATCTGATAGGACTAGTCAGACACCATTTGGTCTTGGTGTTCCCTCTAGGAATGCCCTTGTGCCAGGCCAGCCCATCGCCTCTGACAGGCCTGTGGAAGCTTCTGAGGGTCTGATAAGCTGTGGCCCTGGATGGGTAGCCTTCAGCGAGTGTGACAGGCACTCTGGGGCCACTGGTAGGGGCAGTGTAACTGTGGTCCCCAACTTTAGTCAGGCCAGTATGAAGTCAAGTTGAGAGGAGAGCTTAGGAGCAGATAACTTTGGTCATAATTCAGTGGCATGAAAACATCAAGTGAAAGAAAGGAGGGTGGTGTTGTAGTTTCTTGTTTGCTGTGGGGACATGGTTTTTGACACCCACAATTTAAGGGAGGACGGTCTCATGAGGTCTCAGTCTGTTCATAGGAGACTGGCAGGGGTCTGGTGGAGAACAGCTGCTCAGAGCATCACAGAGGAGGGATCTGGGGCCCCTAGAAGAAACTTGGGAAAGAGTATGTATCCCTCCAAGTCACTCAACTGTGATAGACCACAATCCCATAATCTACCACACACCCATAATCCACCTCTCCTGACCAGACCCCACCTCCTAACAGCATGTAAAATCTGTAGACAATTCACAGCATCCAAATACATGAGGACTGGGGGACATTCCACATCCAAAATATTATACAACAGATGGTAATTGAGAGTACTGCATCTGGACCCAGGCTACTTGGGATCCTGAATTTGGCATTTTGGCTCTACCACGGTGTGTCTTTGGGCAAGTCACTTAACCACTCTGTCTCAGTTTTCTCATCTGTAAAGTGTTAATAATAATAGTGCTTGCTGTGGAGAGATGATTCTGAAGAGTTTATGTTATTCCAGATGAAGCACTTTGGATAATGCCTAGTATGTATAACTGTAATCATTGCATGTAATTATACATATTTTTAAAAATTCTTACTTATTTGACATGTGTTGTATGCAGTACTAAGAAATCACTGTTGTCAGGTACAGTGTTAGTGTCTAATCCAAGCTGTTCCTGAGGCTGAGGCAGGAGGATTATAAATGCAAGGCTACCCTGTATAATTTAGCAAGATTCTGTGTCAAAATAAAAAAGCCACACACACACACACGCACACGCACACGCACACATACACACACACAAAGTGTGGGGATGTTGCTCAATAGTGTAGCTCTTTTCTAGCATCATGAGACTCCTGGGTTCACTCTTCAGTACTGAAAAGAAATCAGTCAATCAATCATTGTACACACCCAAAACATTCAAGAAGCATGCATATATGTGTTTCTGATCAGTTATACAATCAACTCTATTTGCCCATATACTGTCCCACCGTCCTACCAGGGTGGGCACAACCAGTAAAGAGCCTCAGGAATGCCAGGACTGTCTTCTTTAGCTGGGCCTCCTAAAGCATCCCCTTCCAAACTGCTTACAATGGTGCCGTGCTTTCCTTGAGACAAATATTCTCTTCTGGTGATTTTCAGAGCTCACAAACATCCACAGTTCTTCTCAAGCTAAAGCACCATCTCTTTACTACTTGCTGGTTTTTTTCTCATCTGTCTTTACAGTCCATGCTAGCACTGAGGCCCCTGACCTCTGACGCAATACCTGGCTGAGGGAACTCTGCTGGAGGCATGCTGTTTTGTTTAATTGTCCCAATACCTCTACAGTGACATCCTCTTATCATAGACGCCTACGAGGTTGAGTCACATGCCTCAGGTCACACCACGGGAAAAGGTAGATTGGGCTAAAAGCCCAGAATCTTTTCCACCATGGGCAGGTTCTTCCTGGAAGTCATGTAATACTAGCTGTAGCTGGAATCAGGACTGTGAATGGCCTTTGCCCTGCTAATCTCAGCTTTAAATTGAGACATCTGTGGTACACATCCTTAAATAAGTGTGAGGGGAGAAGGAGGGAAGAGGCATTGGATATTTCTGGAAGAGTTTTGATACTGGTAAATGGACTATGAAGGAATATTGTAAATATTCTTCTTGAGGCTAATATCATTGAACAGAAAGTCAAGACCTGTTTGCCCTGCGGATACCCTGTATTTAGGCCTGGAAAAAAACACATCACCAGGCAATGTTATGAGAATATGTTTAGAGAAGCTGGCCCCACTCTAAATTTCAGTGGTTAAGGGGGTTGATCCACAAATTAATGACAGGGAGACATGAATCACAAACTGGGGGCCTGTCAGATGGTGTAACTCAGAAATTAGAGCACAGGAAAAATGATATGCAACTATTGGACAAATGAAGGCAGTTGTGCACCCTTACCTCCTAAACTTCCTGTGCACAGGTGCTAGGTGAGTGATGGTGGGTAGAATTATGGACCAATGTGCCAGATTCTCTAATTTTTAAAGAGAAGATGCAAGTCCACATTTGTATGAACAATCTCCTAGTGCTTAATTATGGCACAATGTTATTATAAAGTATTGTATTGGTCAAAGACAATACATCCAGGCTGATGCCCTGGGGGGACATCAATGACGGTCTTAGATACACAGTTTGTCTTAGTTACTTTTTTGTTGCTGTGACAAAAATATCTGACATGCACAAATTCAGGGAGGATAAGTTTATTTTAGCACACAGTTTCATAAGGTTACAGTCCATTTATGAGTAGGCAGGTGGAAATGGTGGAACGAGGCTGGAGCTGGACCCGGAGACAGAGATCCTCACAGCAAGGCAGAACAGAGCCAAGTCTGGAAGGAAGGGCGGAACCAGCATACACCCCGCCATGTCAAGCCCCAAGCATCGGCCTCTTCCAGCCGGGTCTGACCTCCTGAGAGTCCATAGTATCCATAGGTACATGAGGCTTCCGGGGGACAATGCAGATCCAAACCACAGCACTGTCTAATCTTTGGCCGGTGTCCTCTCCCTGGGGTGTGTCATTTAGCATCTCTCAGTGATTACACCACTGGGCTACGTTGGGGAGGGGGCCTTCCTCCTCTCCCCTCTTCCCCCCTTACCTCTATCAACCCTGAAACTTTGTAGGCATTGTAAAATCCAAGTAAAAACTAGGTTTGCTATGCAAATTCAGGATCAAAACAGGTCTCATTCCTGCCTGACTATGCCTCCTACCTGTCCCTGTCACTTTCCTAATGGGGCTGCGATAGTCTGGGATGTCCCTACCCGCAGCCTTAGGTGGGATGCAGACTTTGCTGTTTACAGTGGAGCCATAGCTAATGCTAATATGAACATGATAGGGTTTTTCCCCCATGTGTTAATTGAAATATAGGGCATTCTGACTGGTAGGAGTCTGACCCATCAGACTATCCAGGACTCCAAGTTCTCCTGCCTTGCTTCTCTGCCTTTGTAGTACAGATATTCCCATGTCCAACATGGTGTATGCTGGCTCGCCACTGTGATTCATATTCCAGCCAGAAGAAAAACAGGCCTGGAGTCATGGCCTTTCTTATTAAGTATGTAACCAGAGAGTTACACACATGTTGTGGTTTGGATCTGGAGTGTCCCCAAAAGCCTTGTGTACCTGTGGATGCTGTGTACTGTTGGGAGGGGAAGGAGGACCTGGATGGAAGGAGCAGAGCTATCCTCCCAGGTACTGCTCAGTGATCTGCCCCTTTGGGACCAAGCCCCAGTGTTTTAATTCCTCTGACCAGACCACCCCTCAGCAGAATATGGGTATTTTATAACATCCAAATACATGAAGTTTGGGGGGAAACTGCACATCCAAACCATAACAAACTCTGTGGAAAATGTTTATGGAAGGCGGGAAGCATAGATTGGAGTGGGGGTGGGGAACAGTTTGTAGCCTCAGCCACATTTTCCATTCCTGATACGAGTCCCCTGAAGAGGAAGCCCGGTTGAGTTTTTTTGGTTCCAGTTTGAGGTGTGCAAGGGAACAGCACTTAGGAGGAAGTTCTGGGCAGCGAAGAGCAACAACATCAGGAAGTTGGAGGTTGGGATGGGAAAGAGGCCTCAGGATGTGTCCAGGGCTCAGGTCACTGGCTGTTGCTTCTCTGGTTTGCAGAGGAGGTGTGTAGTGCCCCTGTTCCTTGGACACGAGCCAAGGGCTTGCTGCAATACCTTGGAATGTTTCTCTGGATACATTAGATATAGCCCCTACAGATTTCCTGTGGGCAGGGTGTGATACGGTGGTGTGAGCAAGGAAAGCTAGGAATCATTGTTAACAGTCAACAAAAAATTTTTTGAGATATCTCACATTTCCCCTAGAGGGCAGTACTGTTGTCTTTGAGAGCCAGTGATTTAGACTGATCATGAGTTGGAACCCATTTCCTGGAGCCATAAACAATGTCCACTGTTCTCGCTTTAGGCCAGCTGCATGGTGGAAATACCTGGGTTACTAAGGAAACCTTGGTCTTTCTTCTCATTCATCGCTGCACGATCTAGCCAGACATTAAACAAGTAATTACGCACATAGACATTCCTTGGAATTATGATGAGCTGAAAGATGAAAAAATACTACTGTGTGGTTATTTGTCAGAGGAATTTAATGTAGATTGGGAGGGCAGGGGCTGCTTCCTCAAGGAAGTGATATTTGAATTGAGGTCCCAAGGATGAGTGAGGATGATCCTGCAAAGAGAGCTGAGAGGGCAGCTGTAAGCAGAGGGGATGATCAACCTTAGAAATAGACAGGTGCTTGGCATGTTCTAGAAACGGACAATTCCCTGCAGCTCAGAGGACAAGGGACAGAAGGCCATTACCCTGTGGGCTCAAGAGAGAAATCTGGGCCTAAATCCAAGATCTTGTGACTGCCCTGATCATATTTGATATAAGATTGCTCGGTTGCAGTATGGGTAATGGGTGACATTGCTAGGGTGACTGTGAGGTGGCTACTCAGGAGACACCTGCAGTAGTAATCCAAGCAGGAGAGGATGGTAGTAGGATGTGGTGAAGGCATTCGGAGGTTGTGGCAGTTGGGTAGTACCAAAGTCATGGGTGTCAGGAGAGGTGACTTAGGTTGCAAGTAATTGAAGTTCTTCACACAGATAGACTTAAATGAATATGGGAATATTTGTACTAGAAAGGCAGAGAAGCAAGGCAGACCTGGACAGTCTGATGGGTCAGACTCTTACCAGTCAGAATACCCTATATTTCAATTTTCACATAGGGGGAAAAATCCTATGTCATAAAGTATTGATAATTGGCTGACCTTATTGCCAAGGTAGAGACATAGTACCTTTGACCCAAGACCACTCCACTCTTTCTTTATTGGTCTGCTGCCCATGGTATCTGGGACATCTTAGGGCTATTTGGCAGTTGGGTCTACATGCTTCCAGATTCACATGACACAGTATTCACATGATGTTCATGCCTCAAGGGAACAATTTAGGACACAAGCCTATTGCTAGACAAGCCATTGGCAAGAAATAGTTCTGATAGGGCAGGGCCCACCCTGGGGCTGAGGCTGGGTACCTGGATAGCTGGGTTTTATTGGAAAAGAGGAAGAGGCTTGCATGTTCAGGGAAACCAAATGTCCATCACATCTTGAAAGTCTTAGACTTTCCTCTTTTTCCTGGCCATCTATTGCCATGTCTCACCCTAGTGGGAACTGCTAGCTTCTTCATAGGCCTTCCACTTTTTGAGAACACTTCCTGCCACGCATGTAGATGGAGCTGTGCCATCTGTTATCTCTGTCATCTGAGAGCGAGCATCATGTCGACAGGGATGTGCCTTATTCCAGGGCCTACCACAGTTTCAACAAGTTGGAGGTGACTGATGATGGTGTGTAGCTCATTTATTCTTCCAGACAGCCATTTAGAAAATGTTTATGGAGAACCAGCTCTTGCCAGGCACTGCTCCAGGTGCAGAAGAGATAGCAGTAAACAGAGCAGACAGAAATTCTCGACTTCTAGGAGCAGATATTCTAGTGAGGAAGATGGAAAAGAACAAGGTAGATTATTTAGTGATTGGCGTAGAAAGAAAGAAAGAAAGAATAGGTTACAGTTTTAAACTGGGGGCAAGGGAGGAATTTTTTAAGTGGATATGTGGAAGAAAGAAAGAGTGCTGATTATAGCTAAGGGAACATCTAGTAAAACCCCTGTAGGGTGCTGGCCTGACATGTCTCAGGAGCTGCCGCAGGGATAGTGTACTTGAAGAAGAGTGACAAGAGTCAGTGAGGACAGGCAGGGCATTGAAGGTCACTTAAGGGCTTTGAATTTTACTCTACATCCGATGGGAGCCATCGATGGACTTGTAGTAGAGGAGCAACACCAGACGATGCTTCCTGGATAGAGCAGACTGCGTGGAAGGCTAGGGAGGATCAGGAGATGCTTAGGCGTCTACTGCAGTGACCCAGGCAGGGAATGACAGCGGCTTCAACCAGGGGGGTCATAATAGAGATGGGAAGAGAGAGTGGGATTTTGGACATGTCTTGAAACATTGTCTTTCTTTTCTATTTTTTCCTTTTTTTTTGGACATATTTTAAAAGAGAGCTGATAGGATTTGGAGTTTTGGCCCCATGATCCCTGAGTAGTTGAAGAGATATTAGGGGAGAAAAAGTGGAGACAGAATTGATGACTGTTACAAAGGGTACTGTAAAAAGAATAAGGTGGCTGGGGATGGAATTTAGTGGTAGATTGCCCTTTGAATCTAGGTTTGATCCCAAAGGTACAGGAGAATGCCTGTGGGCAGGCATACAAGCATGGCCTCCCCCTGAACATGCACAGCATTGAAGCTGGGCATGATGACACACTTGTAGTCCCAGCACTCACTCAGCTACTGTTCCTGGCTAGCCTGGGCTGCAAAGTGAAGTCAAGACCAGCCTGGACACTGGATCACATAGCAAGACCCTATGTCAACACACACACACACACACACACACACGCACACACACACACACAGAGCAGAGAGAGAGAGAGAGAGAGAGAGAGAGAGAGAGAGAGAGAGAGAGAGAAAGAGTTAGAGATAGATAGATAGAGAGAGCACTACCATCACATTTGTTGATGGAATGATCCAGCAGACAGGGAAACCTTGGAAATGAGGTGGGGCATGGTTGTCAGAAGCTTGTCACTGGATGGGTGAAAGGGATGAGCTCTATGCCCCACTATCCCATTGGTTTTAGTTCACTTACAGCAGCAGGAGAGGAAAGGGAAGTGCTTGGGCACAGATGATGCAGGTGCACATGGTGATTAGGAGCCTGAGAGCCTGAAAATGTTCTCTGCTGAGAAAATAGGAAGCAGCTTGCAAGTGGGTATGAACAAGGGCTGCTGGAAAGACAGATAGTGTAGAATAATTTTCCAGGAGGGGAGAGACTGACAGGACTACAGAAGTATAGTATGATGTCCTCAGGGCAGGGGTCTACTTGAGTTAGGAGCCATGGCTATCAGGTGACCATGCCTGGCTGCCGAGTTCCTCTCTGACACCTTTATGGGTTGGTGTGCTGGTCTGGAGTAGGTAGAGCTGGTTACTCCGGGGTTACGCTTCAACCGTGTGAAAATACTGCATCCCTCAGAGTAAGGAGAGAAGAGCTGAGAATTTGTGCAGCAGCGTAATTGTTGATAACGGTTCACGAATTTACACTGAGAAAGGAGCTTGGAGGTTGAGGATCGGGTGGGGGCAGGACTCTGTCCTGCTCTGGGTGCTGGAGTGCAGAGTGCGGGGCACCTGTGGGAAGCCAGGGCATGGGGCCAGAGGTCCATAGCTGGGAAGGAACCAGATAACAGGCCAAAGAGGAGGGAGAGCTGTCACCACCGTGCAAGGCTCTGGCCATACACAGGGGGACAGAGGCGTCGTAGCCAGCCGGGGCGGGGCGCAGGCAGCGGGCGGTGCGGACGCTTGGGGCTCTCGGCACTCTTCCTCCAGCACGCCACCAGTCCAGTTCCAGATTCCCTGCTCCCGCCTGCACATTCCTCTTCTCGCCGTGTCGCCAAGTGTGCCGGTGGCCCGCGAGGTCCGGGACTCGCGCTTCGGGGCCAAGTTGCGCGCGTCGCGCCAGCTGCATTTCTATTTCTGGCCCGGACCAGGGACCCTCCGTCTAGGGGTCCCGCGGCCGCACGGACCCGTGTCCAGCCCGCGCCCCACCCTGCCGGCCGGGAGCAGGGCGGATCTGGGCTGGGTCCGGAGGGAGGATCCGCCCAGCGGGTGTCCGGTGTCCTCCTCACGGGCTCTCACAGGGGCTGGCCACTTCTCGGCGGAGGCGCGCAGTGGAGGCGACAGCTCTCTTTGGGCGCAGCTGCCGGGTCGCCGAGCGCCTGCTGGTCGCTCGGTGAGTGCCTGCGCCGGGGCTTTGCGGTCCCGCCCTGCTGCCTCCCCCGGGTCGCTGGGGCTGCCCAGCCATGCTGTGCTGCCTGCTGGTGAGGGCTAGCAACCTCCCCAGTGTGAAGAAGGACCGGCGCAGCGACCCTGTCGCCAGCCTGACGTTCCGAGGTGAGAGCCCCGTGTCCACCCCTCCAGCACTGCTGGATTTGCGCCCCACGTCCTCACGCCGGGGCGGGCGCTAGCCCCAGCCCCTGTTCTACCATTGTCAGTGGCCCAAGCGTCCCCCCCGGAATCGGCAAGGCTGAAACAGAGCAGAGCACCATCAGTGACGCAGCGCTGGGATATTTCTAAGACCCTAGCCAGATGCTTAAAACCAAGCTCTTACCCGGTAGTGGACATTAGGGTGGTTTGAAATACTTGTGCAGAAGGTAGACACGAATCAGGGCCCGTGGACTGGCGTGTAGAGATTGCGATTTTAAAGTATGTCTGTGTTTCATTCATTCATTCATTCATTCGTGCATTCATTCATCCAGGTAACTTTATCAAACCCTGGCCTCGTTCAGTCTTCCAAGAGACTAGGATGAATAGGTTTGACCTAGAAATTTTGAGGGACACCAACGATGCTTTGACGAATTTAAGTAGTTAACCTACACTTGTGATGCTTAGATTTGAGATTGTCTCTCTCCCTTTGAGATGGCGGCCCTTCCTTCTCCCCAGGCCTGTTCCTTACCCCCTCCCCTCTTCCAGGCAGAAATTCCCACGGGAAGGAGAGTCTCAAGAGGGGAAAGGGAAGAGGAAAGATCTGTCAAAATTGAGAGAAGGAACAATGGCTGTGAGTCAGGACCCCAGCTCTGCAGAGAAAGATAAATAAGGAGGAAAGAGAGGTTTCCTCTTGGCCAGAAGTTACACTCCATAGCTTTGTGGAACTGAAAACACATGGGTGTCGCAGAACGTGGTCTCACATAGAGGGGACAGTGGCACTGGTCTCATGAGGTTTGAAAACAATTGGTGGACCAAGATATTCTTTGACTCTGACTTAAAATGTTCTTGTGTCTCCCCAATCTCCAGCCCAAATAATAGTGCTAGATACAAGGCACAACTTTGCAGAATTTAAGGTGTAGTTTTTTATGCTTTCTTCTGGAGCAGTTTACATTTATTCCTCTTTCAAAAAGTGTGATTTGAAACATTTTAGACAATGGTGCCATTTTCATTGGTCAATGACATGCCTGGGTGTTCCCTGTGTGAGAGCAGCTTTCCAAGGAGCCTCCAGTATCCCTGTTGATGAGATGCTCCTAGGCCTTTGCTGCATAGAAGTTGGGGGGTTGGCCTGGGGTACCTCAGGGGTAGAGTACTTGCCTACTATGTGTGACGCTATGAGTTCAACCCCCTGCACCACCATAAAGAAAAGAAGAAGTCATGGGGGTCCTCTGTTACCAGGAAAAGAAATTTCACGCAAACGCTTAGCCCCTGTGGCCATGTTGGCCTGCAACTGTCAGATGTTCTGAACCTTGTGTTTGTTTGTGCCCCTTTCCTGGTTCTGTAGCAGTCCTTGTAATGGCTGCTGATAAACCCATCCTGCTGATGAGGAAATAGAAAGCTGGGGAACTTATGTGTTCAATAGTTATGGAAGGGAACCATACCCTTTGGACTGGACACTGCCCTGGAGTAGGTAGTGACCAAATCTGTTGAGGCTCCTCTTGGTTGTTGCTCTGTCCCAAGTATCCTGAGTAGGACACCTTCTGTCCTCTCCAGCTTTCTGCATTCCCCATCCTTTACTATTCATTTGCACCAATGAAGCTGTAGAAAAACTGAAATATCATAGAGTGTATAATATTTCTAGCCATTGAAAGTCTATGTATTTTTCAAAGCCTAGCTGCCTTGCCAGCTTCTCCACAAAGCATCCAGAATTCCTCTGGCCGTCACGAGTTTCTCTGGATAAAAGAGCACCTCGTCAGGTCTTCAAGTACAGCAGTGTGGTCTGCTGGCCCGTGCTCAGCCCTTGATGCCACACCTAGGATGCCAAGACTCCTTGAGAGCAGAGATCTGTCCTGTCTCCCCACTGGCATGTCCCTGGGCTGAGTGCAAAGCAGGAGGTTGGCAGTCCCCACCTTTTCTAGTACAGCCTCTAGCCATTCTCCAGATGTGCCTGGGAGCTTTATTTCACTTGAGTGTGGTCCTCACACTTCTCTGTTCTTGAGAGCCACTCAGAGTATTTGATAAAGACCCCTGGGTTCCATCTGGGAACCCCTGATCCAGCAGGTCTGGAAGGTGACCTGAGAACCAGCACTTGATACATACCCAATGGAACAACACATTTTGTGAAAAATTGGTTGGCGATACTGTGACAAGTGCACCGAATATGCTCACTCACAGGACAGTCACGGTGGAGCTCAGGGCTGAGCTGATGCTCAGCGAGACGAGCTGCTAGAACCAGACCCAGATCTTACCGTGTACCCAGGCTTGGGGACTCTACACTGTGTCGGACCAGAGCAGAGTGGGGGACTTTAAGGAAGTCCTTTGCCAGCCTCCCTGTTCCTTCCTCTGGGGAGGCTAAGTCTACTGGGTGGAGCCCAGGCACAGGTGTTTGTGATCTATATTTCTGAGTGCTTTGGATGCCACGGTAAAGAGGCATGGCAAAGAGGGTCGGCTGCCTGCCATAGACAGGCCAGCTTGCACTGTGTACTTGGTTCCAACGTGTTGCCCGAAATGTATGGTCTGGCTGGCCTCCCTTTCTTTGCAGTTGTTCTCTGGGCATTCCAGCCTCAGATGTAATTTCAGGACCTGTCTCTCAAAATAGACCATGAGCTCTGAGAGGCTGGACTCTGAGGGCGCTTTTTGGCTTCCCTGTCTAGGGACCTAAGGGTAGAGGCTCTTAATGAATACTGGTTGTGTCTTTGTTTTGTATTCATTTATTAATTAGTTAACTAAAATGCCATGAGTAACTGGGACTCTGTAGATATTTTTGGCTGATCGTCTGTGTGAAAGTGCTGCTTTATTTGATAATCTGGGCCTCATTAGCCCAGGCCATTTTCTCTCCTGCAATGTGATTATTTATGTTCCTCTGTTCACATTTAGTTCGTTGGACAAATATTTGAGCACCTAGTACGTCGGTGGTGGTGCTATTTTAGGTGCCAGGGATGCATTCATAGATAAAATTTGATTCCTACTGCCTTGGAGTTCAGATGTTTTTTTTTTTTTTTTTCCTTCAAAGCCAAATCTGCTGGGTCCCCACTTGATGAATCTCTGCTTTCTTTCCCCAGGGTCTGAAACCAGGCTGTCATTAGTTGCCTTCTCTTTCTTTCCTCCACCAGGCCTTCTTTTTCTCTTGCCTTTCCACCAGTCCCTCTTCCTATACTCTCCTCTCCTCTATTCCCCTCTGTCTTCTAACAGAGGGGTTGTAGAGGAAAATCTGTCTTCAGGGAATACTCCTGTCCCTCACCTATCAGGGAAGGTGGACTGTAGAGGCACTGGGTTCTTTGAACCTGACTTTTCAAACATTAGAAGTGACTTCATACATTGAAAACAGCTTGCTTGCTTGCTTGCTTGCTGGCTTGATCTATCTATCTATCTTTCTTTCTTTCTTTCTTTCTTTCTTTCTTTCTTTCTTTCTTTCTTTCTTTTTCTTTCTTTCGACAGGGTCTCCACTTTGTAGCCCAGGCTGCTCCTGAACTCACTGGCGTAGCCCAGGCTGGCCTTGGACTCAGGAAAATCCACCTGCCTCAGTCTCTCGAGTGCTGGGATTACAGGCATGTGCCACCACACCCAGCTTTCAAATAAACCCCAAATTTTGCCAATTGAATTATCTTGTTAATAATTTAATATGTTTACTCCAAGGTCTTTTTTTTCTTTTAAAAAAAAGCCAACTTGTGAAATGTAATGCAAAAGTACATAAAATAAAATATAAATGCATGATTTGACGTAGTGGCTCTCAGCTGGGAATGATTCTGTTCTTGGGACTGAGGCACGTCTGGTGGTATTGTGGGTTGATGCCACAAGGATAGCGTCTAGTGGGTAGAGGCCAAGGGTGCTGCTACATAGGCTGTCAGGACAGGCCTGCACCACAGCACTCACAAGAGAGTTATCCAGCCCAGAAAAATAGTGGTGCCAAGGTCTGTAAGCCCTAACATTATCACCCAATAAGAAACAGAACCTCAGTAGTTCTACCCTTCCCTAGAATGCCCAGACCCCCTGCCTTCCTCTCTAGAGGTAAACCCATTCCAGATTTCCTCCAAATGTTTGCATATTTTCATTTTATACTCAAAAATGAACAAAAGGCATTTTCTGGTCCAGGACATATTCTACATAACCTTTAAAAAATGTCTGCAGAGTATTTTATTGTGTGGATGCACCATGACGAATTTACTGAACACATGATGGATGAATATTTAGGTTACATCACTTTCTTATGCTTACATCCAATTCTTAAATTACACTGTTAGTGTGAGGAATGTCCTGTTGACTAAATCTTTCCCCATGTATTTAGTTATTTTTCTTGGGAAGATGCCAGAAATAGAATTTCTGTGCCAGAAATTATAGATGTATTTGAAAGGTTTTGCTGCATTTTCCAAATTGCTCTTCTGAAAGTTTGTACCAACTTGAATCTCCTGTTAGCTAAGAATGTGGCTTATGTAGGGTGGAAGAATGGCACAGTGGTGAGAAGGCCTGCTTAGCAAGCACAAGGCCCTGAGTTCGATTCCCCAGCACCACAATAGCC
The DNA here is from genome assembly GCA_004027205.1 of Ctenodactylus gundi. Taxonomy (NCBI): domain Eukaryota; kingdom Metazoa; phylum Chordata; class Mammalia; order Rodentia; family Ctenodactylidae; genus Ctenodactylus; species Ctenodactylus gundi. The sequence goes on from PVKB01006015.1 coordinate 64,391, forward strand.
AGGTGTGGTCGTATACCCCTGTCATCCCAGTGCTCTGGAGGCTGAGGCAGGAGGATTGCCATGAGTCCAAGGCCAGCCTGGGCTCCATAGTGAGTTTAGGACCAGATGGGGTTACAGAGTGAGACCCTGTCTCAAAAAAAAAAACCAAAAAAAAAAAAAAAAAAAACGAGGCATATTTTCTTAAAATCATGCAAGTCTTTGACAATTTTTAAAGGTTTAAATATGTTCATGATATTTCAACATTACTTTTTAGTTTTGCTTTCTTATTGCATTACTTTTTCATCTGCCCTTGTTTTTTTCCAAGGGGAGATTGTTGTCTCCTTAATTAGTGGCAAGTGGTCTTTCCATATAAGAATAAGAGTTTTCATAGGTGTTTCTAACGTCTCCCTCCATTAATGTTGTGGTTTAGTTGACAAAAAACTAGATAGAATTATCTCCCCCTGTTCTATAATAATTGGCCCTTTGAGTTTAAAGCTACCCCTTTCAGAGTCCCTTCGCTGCAGCCAGCATGGTCACAGCTCACTGCCATTCCTGGCCACTTCTGTCCTGGACTGTGTGGCTACAGCCAGGATTTAGAAAGTGGGAATTGGGGGTGCTTGAGGGAGAGAAGAGCACTGCTGTGATGGTGATAGGGACACGGATAGCTACTGAGGTCTTGGGGTTCACAGATGGTGAGACAGTCTACACACTTTTTGTTAGGGGTGTCTGTGCCAAGAAGTGAAGCAGACTGTCTGTAAGCCGAAGCCGTGCCTGCCGTCTTGCTGCTGCCTCCTGGTATCTGAAACTTGAATTTCTACCCTTTTCTTTGTCTTAAGCATGTGCTTACCAGGTGCCCTCAATAAATGAGAGTGGGATAAATGAAAAGCTACCTAGGCAGCCTGCAGGATCTGAAGCACCCAGAAGTTTCTGAGGATGGGTCCTGTCATCTGGGGGCCAAAGCAGCCATCTCTCTCTCTCAGTGTCCCCAAATCCTCATTGTTCCTCTAGCTCTACTCCATCTCAACGTGGAGACACCAGCAGCTGCCTGTGTGCTCTCTGGGGCAGAACCTGGAAGCCACCCTCTGCTCTTTCCCTTTCCTCCTCCCAACCCTAACACTGGCTAGTAGGTCCACCATGTGTGTCCTCACCATTCCCCACCTCTACTTAAAAAAAAATGTGGTGAAACACAGGCGCATAAAGTATCACTTAGTGGTACTAAATACATTAGGGCTTGGGCATGCGGCTCAGTAGTAGAGCAAGGGCTTAGCTTGCATTAGGGTCTAGATTCCATCTTCAGCATCAAAACAGACCCCTCAAAACCAAAACCAAAATCACATATAACAAAACAAACAAAACTCCACTCATACTGCAGTGCAGCCTTCATTATAATCCATCCCCAGAGCGCTTCATCTTCCCCAGCTAAAGCTCTGCACCCACTAAACACTAACTCCCCATGTCCCCAACCCCCAGCCCCGGGAACCAGGATCCAACTTTGTCTCCACGATTTTGACTCCTCCAAGCACCTCATATAAGTGGAATCATGCCGTATTTGTCTTTCTAAGACTGAATCATTTGGTCTGGAAGAGCACCCCAGGGCTTTGGCACAATTTTCACAGATGTCTACTGGACCCAATTCTGCATAATAGTCCGAGGAGAGGATGCAGCCTGTTCTGTCTACCCGCAGCATGAGCTGTGAGTTCTTGCATTGGTTAAATGACACATTTAAAGTCACATCTCTCAAGTTTAAAATTTATTGCCAAGGACAGGACAGTTCTAAATTCTTGATGACAAAGGAACTATTAATTCTTTTCTGAATCACATTGTACCTTTTCTTTTCTCATTGTGTGTAAATCACGTGATATTCCCCAATAATGTTTTCTTTCATGCTTGTTCCTCTTTGGGATTGTCGTATCCATCAGGTACCCCTCCCTAATATCATCTAGAGAACCTCAGAGTAGGCTTCTACCACCAGGTCTAAGAATTGCATCACAGCATTCTGGTTTCCTTATGCTCAAGGAAGACAGGAAGTAGAACATGGCTAGAAGAGACTTCACTCAGGGCTCAAAACACACATTACTCAGTTATGCTGTCTCCATTTAGGATGATGTTGGCTGTAGGATTGTCATAAGTTGCTTTTAACAGCTTGAGATGTAATCCTTCTATACCTGCTTTTGTCAGATTTTTGATCCCGAAAAGGTATTGTATTTAGTCAAATGATTTTTCTACATCTTTTGAGATGATCATGTGGTTTTGTCCTTGCTTTTGTTAATGCGCTGTATTACATTGGTTGATTTTCGTATGTTGAACCAGCCTTTCATCCCTGGTATGAAATCAACTTGGTCATGGTGTATGATCTTTTTAATAATTTGTTACATTCTGTTTGCAAGTGTCTTACTTATAATTTTTTCATCTATTCTTTAAGAAAATTGGCCTGTAGTTGTCTTTCTTTGTTAGGTCTTTATCTGGTTTGGAAATCAAGATGATACCTGTGTCCAGGGAGGAGTTGGGCAGTATTCTCTCTTTTTTAATTTTACAGAAGAGTTTAAGGAGTATTGGCACTAACACTTCCCTAAAGTTCTAATAAAATTCTGCAGGAAATACATAAGGTCCTAGATTTTTCTTTGTTGGTAGATTATTACTGCCTCAATTTCATCCCTAGTTATTGCTCTATTCAGGGTTTTTATATCTTCTTGGCTCAATATTGGTATATCATATGTGTCAAGAAATTTATCCCTGCTGAGTTTTTTAGTTTATTGGAATATAGGTTTTCAAAAATACTTTCTTATAAACCTCTGAATTTCAACAGTGTGTGTTGTGATTTCACTTTTTCATTTGTGATTGTATTGATGCAGATTTTTTCTTTCTTTCTTTTGGTGAGTTTGGCTAGAGGTTTATCAATCTTATTTACCCTTTTGAAGAACCAACTGTTTGATTCATTGATCTTTTGTATTGTTTTTCTAGTTCTGTGCTGGGAGTAGGCAGTGAGGGGGGACCTAACATTCTGATTGCCTCTAAATTGTCCTGCTCCTACTCAGCTCCCCCTTAGCACAGTTCTCATGGCTGCCTTCCCAGGGGAGTGGGGCTCTCCACCTTCTCAGGTGCTCCCACTACCACCCAGCTGTTCAGGAAGTTGGTGGCCTTTTCCCCCTCTCCATTACTGTCTCTTGTGCCAGTTTCTTCTTAGACACTGTTTAGGAATTGTCCTACCAATTCTGCTGTGGCTCATCTGTGGCTTCTTTTACCCTAAATAGTTCAGACTCAGGCTCTTGTCAAAACGGCTCCTACCTACATCACAGCCTATTGTGACTTCTGAGTGCCACTTCTCCCAAGCTGGTCTAAACTCCCTGAGAACTTTTTAAGGGGAAGCTTGATGTGCAGTTGCAGTTTGCACTATCATAAGGTTTATTTCTGGAGCCTGGGGCTATCCGCTGCTCTCAGTTCCCACATCTCCCAGATCAGGATTACCTTGGTCTGCGGCTCCTGTCTCTGGGTTTACTTGAGCCTGTGGCTGCTGGCAGATGACCGCCCTCCACAGCCTGCGGCAGCTTCCTGTACTGTTTCCTTCAGCTTCTAATAAGACTGAGGGGTGTCCAACATTCGTGTGGCCACCTTTCAATTTCTGGGTTTCTCCTCCCTGTCCTAGCTAAGGTGAATAGACAGTTTTTAACTATATCTCCACTTTTTGAGTGAGCCTGTGACTAGCTGTTGAACAGTTTTGTTTCTTAGCTACCATCTTGCTGGAAGTCCTTTCTTCCTTTTTTTGTATTGAGAATCCAGGGCCTGGTTCATTCTAGGCAGGTGTTTTACCACTGAGCTACAACCCCCCCCCCCCCCCCGATATTTCATTGAAAAGGAACAGAGAGCTGCATTTCAAATGACATGGCTAAATTTATTGTATGCTTAAACTTATAAGCAAAAAAAAAAATTGCAATGATAGAAAACGTGTGTGTGGAGCTCTGTGCATGACTTGCTGGCAGCCCCACTAGTAGAAGAGTGTCCAGCAATTTTTTTTACTGCTTCTATTGCAAGGGTTAGTTGCAAGGGGAAGGGGCCTTGCAACTCTAGCAAGTTTCACCTATGAGTTGTTTACTTCCTGAGTCTGTTAAGCTTCTCCCTGCCTCAAGGAGAGAATGTTTTAATTCAGAGGAACTTGCTCTAAAACATTATCTCTGCTTCCCTCTTCTCCTAGCTTAGACCCTGGCAGGGCAGGGCAGACCCAGGAAGGGGCTGCACCTTTTAGGATAGGTAAATTCTGACACTGAGAGATTTTAGGAACTTTCACAGTTCAAGGAGTAAGTACTCTAAAAACTGAGCAATCAAGGTGGACAACAAAGGCTTTTCACTCGAGTGTTACACAAGGTGGGGTTGTATAAGAGGGTCTTAAATTCTACCCCAAATGAAAGTTCTGTGTCTGTCTTAACATTTTCCATTGTCTGTTGAGCTTCTATTCCTGATACTTACTGGAAAAGTTGGACATGTTTAGCCCTTTCTGCACCCTTCGTTATGGCATTGCTGCGGGGAAAATCTTCATTAGATACCCTTCCTCCTTCTCTAGGACCTCAGCAGTTTCTTTTCCTCTGTGGATTGATATATCTTTGGGAAAAAAAATGGGTCTACATCTTAGCAGACCTGAAGGAACCCTCCTTACTTTAATTTGATCAGTTCATTAGGTGACTCTTCAAGGAGGGAGGCCAGAAGCTGTGTCCAAACTCCTTCTTTTGTGGATTACCCAGAGAAAGGAATGCATTTGTTGGTCCCAGCAATGGCCCAGGGGCCACAATCCAGACCTCCTCCTCCCAGACCCCAGATTTTTCATGAGAATGAGTTCCTCACTCAGAGTTCCAGAGCCTGGCACTGGAAGAAGGTCTCTGTGTGCACCTTCATGCTATCTTTCCTTCAAGGCTTACCTGCCCTGGTATTGGGACAGGCATCCACCCCTGTCATGCCCATGGCTCCAGAGAAAGCACTCCAGCTGTCTGTCATTTGGGGCCAGTGGGACAGGTCTCAACATCACAGTGTTAGCTCTTGTCTACTCAAAGCCAGTCTGCATTCTCTCAGCTAGCCTTTGTGAGCCAGACAGATCACTTGCAGGACAGTTTGTTTCACACAACGCCCCCAAGACCTTGGAGGGGGAAAGGAATTTTGTTGTAACTGGGGTAAAACTCACGTACTGTAAAATTTACCATTTTAATCATTAAATGGCGAACAACTCAGTTAATTTTTAGGTTGCAGTGTTACAACCTTATCACCATCTAATTCCAGAACATTTTCATCACCCCCAAAAGAAACTACACACCCATTAATTAGTTGCTCCTCATTCCCATCCCCCCTCCTCCACTCCTTGGGAGCCACTAGCCTGATTCCTGTCTACATGGTTTTGCCTAGTCTGAACTTTCTATATAAGTGGAATCATATAGTTTGTGAAGATGGGTGCTTTTAAAAATAAAAATTGAATCATTTTTAGGAGGAGTATTTATTTTTGGAGTGAGAAAGTGTAACATTACCATTTGTTTTAAAAATCAGAAATGATGATAGAAACTCATTTCATAGAGTTAGCCTGGGTATTTTTTGAAAAAGGAAAATCCTTCCGATTGGGGTGCTGATCAGAACTAAGAGAGAGGAGTTGTTCTTTTGGCATGGGGTATTCCTTGGTGGGATTCTTAGGGAGTCTTTTAGCTTTGTAGAAATTCCTTTTGCAGCTGAGCCAAAGCATTGGTCTGAGCAGCCAACTTGACTGGGTGGAGGGCACAGGGTGGGAGGCATCTCTCTATTCTTCCTTTTGTGTTTCTCACAGGGGTGAAGAAGAGAACCAAAGTCATCAAGAACAGTGTGAACCCGGTGTGGAATGAGGTAGGTGAATTTTTCCTCTCCTCTCTCTCTTTTTGTTGCCCTGTCTTGGAGAAGTAGTTAGTGGGAGATGGCTTTCTTAGTGCTGTCTTGAGGAGAGGAGCCCTGGTGGTCCAGAGTGCCAACTAAGTCCTCCTGGGCCTGGCAGTCTGGGCAGAGAGCTGTTAAATGGAGGTATCCCCAGACGTGGGGAGCAGAGCGAGATGTCTTGTCTCTTCCCTGCTCCGTCCAACTCTGGTCAGCTCAGTGGAGAGTGTTTAGAGGCTCCCTTGCCTGTCCCATCTCGCTGTCTTTCTGTTTTTTCTCCCCATACCTTACTTCTTCCCCACAGTGCTGTCTCATTAACCAGGTCCTCCAATGGCTCCCACTAGTCCCTGGCTCCTCCTCCACCTTTCTGTGTGTATGGTCCTTTGGAGACCCTGGTTGCTGTGGGACTGTGGGTCAGTCTGCACCAGGAGCTTTTGCTGTGGGGAGGGTCTTGGAGTCTCTGGTAGGTCCTGCCTGACATGGTACTAACTTACATCGACTGCCAGGCACCTGGCTTCTGGACAAGCACAATGGCGTTGGTTCCTGAGGACCCTACAGGGTCACCTGGCTTTTTTACAGCTATGCTTTTGGCCTAGCTTCCTGGGGTAGAGTTGGGATTGAGTTAAGAGAGGGCCATGAGATTGTGGGCTCTCACCTGTGCAGCTGTGGAGCTCTCATACTCATGTGTTTATCCATCCATCCATCCATCATCTGCCCTGTCACTCACTAGAAGAACCACTCATGGATGCCTGCTCAGTCCCCTGAGGACACAAGGGCACAATAGACACAATCTCTTTTCCTGAGGCTCCAGGTTAAAAGTTCTTTTTTTTTTTTCCAGGGCTTTGAGTGGGACCTCAAGGGCATCCCCCTGGACCAGGGCTCCGAGCTTCATGTGGTGGTCAAAGACCATGAGACGATGGGGAGGAACAGGTGAGGTGGGCCTGAAAGGGATTCTTGGGCTTGAAGGCACTGGTAGGCTGTGGTTGAGGCAGACTACAAAATCTCTGGCTCCAGAGAGTTGGTGTTTCAATTTAGCATTGATTTACAGTGGTTCACTTCTCTTGGGCCAGAAAGTGCGGTCCTCAGTAGAGGCTGGGGAGAAACTTGGCTGTGGCCTCAGGAACTCAGTGTGGGTACAGCTGGGAGCTGCCAGGCTGCAGGGCTAGCATCAGGTGTCCACGAGTTTGCATAGATAATGTGTACCTCCGGGAGCAGGGAGGGGAAGGCTCCAGCCCAGAGGCTCCCAGGGCGGGACTCCTTCCTGTCCAGTCTGGGTTGGTGAGGGCAGCGGCTCACTCACGGTAACAGGCAGGAAAAGCGAAGCTGTAGGTAGCAGAGCTCTATGGCGGAGGATGTTGTGCAAGAAAACAGGACTTGAGGTGAGATTTTTGGCTTAAAAATCTTAACAGTAAAAATGGGTAACACAGCCTGTATCAATCATGGTGGGGTTTCTGGTATTTCATGTAATGGTGGAGAGGATTTCCAGGGAGGAGGTCTAGTGAGATCATAGTTGACCCCCTGTCAGGAGACAGTTGGCTTCGCTGTCCATTGAGTCCCTGAGTCTTGTATTTGCTGGTGATGGGGAGTGGGCAAGGCTAGTCCAGCTTGTAGATGGATGGGTTGGTGGATGGTGGGTGTGGGTGAACCAGGAGATGTCATTCATGAGGCTGCATAGTGACAAGCTTTGACTGTCAGGGTGCATACGTTCAGTGGTCTCTGATGTACATAACACAGTGGTAGCTATGTTAGGTGCCATCAAGGATGGATTTATGTGCCTGGTGCTGTTTACTGACATCTTGGTCCAAGGATCAGACATGGGTGTGCTGTTTGTTACCCACTCACAAGGGAACCTTTGTTTGGGAACTGGAGCAGCTGGTATCTGAGACCTGGAGGCCTGGCTAGGTAACCCTGGGGTAGAGAGGAGGGAAAGAGGAAGGAGAAGGGGCCAGGAATCTGGAGGAGGGTCTAAGGCTCCAAAACACTTGGAAAGTTTGAAATATTACAAGCTTGGAAGAAAAATCCAATTGCTACTTTATCTTTTTGGCATTGTTGACTGTGGATGCAGAGTATATGGTATTGGTAGAGAAGGCAAGGTGGGCTGGAGGAATGGCACAGCAGTTCAAGCTCTTGCCTAGCAAGCATAAGGCCCTGAGTTAAATTATCCAGCACCACATAAAGCTGAGCATGGTGGTGCATGCTGTAATCCCGGTACTCAGGAAGCTGAGGCAGGAGGATTGCTGTGAGTCCAAGGCTAGCCTGGACTACATAGTGAGTTCAGGACCACCCTGGACTATAGAGCAAGATTCTATTTCAAAATAAAAAAAGAAAGAATGAATGAATGAAAGAAAGAGAAAGAAGAAGGCAAGGGTTCTGTCATTGGGCCTTCTGAAGGAGGGGTTTCAAGGTGTTTAGCCCGGGCCTGATACCTAGGGATCCTGCTGAGGGTGTCTTGGGCCTGTCTCATCCAGCTCTGGACCTTAACAGCACCCACTGCACAGGGAAGGAGCACTTCAGATTAGGCTGCCTTCCCATGCATATGCTCTGTGGATGACCAGGCAGCCTCTAGCAAGCCCAAATAGTGTGGACCAGCAGGTCAGGGATGTGCACCTCTGGACCCTGAGGAGTCCTCAAAGTCTTCCTGTGGGAGGCAGAGGTGGACTTTGGGAAGGTAGAAGGAGAGGGTATTCCAGTATTGGAGAACAGCTGGACTCACCTAGATTCAGCCTGATAACAGGTGTACCCCCTAAAGGAAGGAATGGCAGGGACAGATTGGGACAGAGTCCTTGAAGGTAACAACAGTGAAACTGAACAGCTGATGCTTACCGACAGATTATCCAAGTGCCTGGCCCTGTGCTGAGCTTATATACGAGGTCTTTTTTCCATTGGTTAGCTACTGCCATAATAATCACCATCATTACAAATGGGACACATAGGTTTGGAGAGATTGGGCAATTTTCTCAAAGGCTACTGATGGTGGAGCTGTGACTGAAGGGAGGACTTCACAACATGCTTGTGATCCCTGAGCCCTTGCTGCTCCCAGAGGCTCCAGGAAATGCCCTGTAGTGGCTGGGCCCTTCCAGAGAGTTTACTTCCCCTGTTGTTGCTGGAGTTGAGAGGGTTTAGTGAGGCAGAGGGGGACAGTGTGTTTATTTCAGGGCACACAGAGGAAATGCATGTTTTACTTTTATTATAATAGTCAGCATTTCACAGGCATTGTGGGGGAGTTTCTGGGACCACAAAGGCAGTAGGACAGAAGGGGCTGTCAACACCTTTTTGACCAATTCAAGGGCCAGGCAGGACTGTCAAGGTGACTATAGGGCAGGGCTTCATACAGGCTGTTCTAGCTCTATGGGTCATATGTCATGTGGAGGAGGCTGGGTGCATTGCACTTGGGGCCCTCCCAATGGGAGCCCTGTAGCTCCTGGGGGCAGCCAGCTCCCTGAGAACCAGTTTCCCACATGACCAGTTCACTGCAGGCCAGTTTGCAAATCATTTCCTGAAACATCAATTTCTAATGCACTAAACTTAACAATTTACTAGAAACTTCTTTCTTATAACCACTTAGATGTCGTTTACGACTTTTCCAAATATTTATCTTAGTTTTACATTTCTAATCATTAAAGTTGTAATTAAACTAAATTGAAATGTAAACTTACATTCATAAATATCTGAAGAATATCAGAGGCTGCCCAAGTAGCCTTGTTCTGTGAACAAATGATGGGAACAAACTGTAGCCTCAGCCTTGACGCAGTCTACTTGAATGTCGGGTCCCTAGGGTAACCTGTCTGGTATGGTCAGGGTCGTAAAATTCCTGCAAGGGAATTCTATAATGCCCCCATGATTAGACCATAGAGTACATTTACCCTGCTTATGAAGGGTGGAAAAGAATCAGAACCTAAAAGGAATGAAAATTCTACAACTGTGAAAACAAGATGCATTCTGGGGAGTGACAAGAGCAGGCATGTGACATTTTTGATTTTAAAAGAACAAGACGAAGTTCAGTGAGTTCAATTCAGTCAGCATTTTGCATCGGCCATCTAACTCCCTGCGCTAAACTCCTCACGGTCTAGCCAGGAAATCAAGAGAGTTCCCATCCTTCTGGCCCCAGGCACTTGCATGGTTTCAGTGAGGTTAGCGGGGGTCATCCTGCAGCCAGACTCTCCATTTCTGGGATTCCTGGGCTGGCTTCTGTGAGCTCACAAGTGTCCTCCCTGGGCCTTCTTCCAAGCAGGTCTGAAACAGTCCTCCTGAGTTCTGCAATTCTCTCTCTGTCTTAATTTGCTCCCTCCTCCTGACCTCCAGCCTTTGCCTTCCTTCCATCTGTCTGGACCCCGCCCAGAGGCTTCTGTCCTTCCCTCCTCTGTCTAGCCTCTCTCTGCACCTCTGGTCACAAGTCTCTTGCTTTGCGCCCCTCCCGCACTACCCTCCATGCACCTCCCTATTCTTCACTCTCTCCTTTTGCCCTTTCCCTCCTCCATTCCTACCTCTGTTCTTTTCTTTTCTTTTGGCTTCTGGGACATTTGACCATCTGTCTTTCCCCTGATAACTACTAGAAGTTTGGGGGTCACCTCTCTAGATCAGAGTGGTCTGTGAGCTCTCCGTAGGATCTTATAAAACCCTCCATCCATGCCCCAGAATGGTGTCTTCAGTCTGAAAATTACTTATGGGCTGCTCAGTGTCCTCCACTCACGAGCAGGGTAGCTAGCCCTAAGCCTAAGGAACCCCTGAGCCAACTGTTGGGTGGACTACTTTGGGTGGAAACTGTGGTCCTAGGGATGGAAGATGCTCAGGCTGACCCAGCTGCAGATCTGGAATCCTGTCCCAGGCTGTGCTGGACAACTTCCTGTTTACTGTTGACAACTCAGATGGGCCCTGAAGATAAAATAACCCTGGCCCATCAATCAGGGCTTTGGTCCTGGGCTATTTAGCCCAGAGGTGCTGAATTCACTGGTTTGGGGCAAGATTACATGACTGTACCAGCTCCTCAGGTTGGGTGTTCCTACTGTGCAGGAGGCTTAGAGCTCCTGATCTGGACTCCAGCCTAGTGCTGCCTCAGAGAACTTTCTGTGATGATGGAAATGTGGCTTCCGAGAGATCCAGGGCAACTGAGAAGCCCACTATTAATTTTGATTTAATTGTAGGGATTTAAATAACTTCTTGTGCCTGGTGGCTACTCTGTTGGACAGGACAGCTCTAGCCATGTGCTGTAACCATGGCCGCCTCTTTAAATGATCTGGGAATTTTCAAATATACCAGTGTCTGAGCCCCACACCAAATGGATTTAACAAGAAACAGCAGTGACCGGAAGTGTCAGCACTTGTGGAAGCTGCCTTCCAGAGGCAGGGTGCATTCTGGGTGGAGAACTGTGGTGTTAGAGCAGAGTAGCCGCTTTGGAAAAAAACTGCTTGCATTCTTCCATGGATTAGCTAAAAAATAAGTGGCCACTCTTGTAATTGTATGTGTAGATAGGCAGTTTATTGAGGAAAACGCACCACAAAATGATAAAAATAAATAAATACAAAATCAAGTAAGCTAAACCAAATACATAATTTATAATTATTTCATAAAATAAATTGAAAATGAAAATAATAAAAATAAGCTGGAACTGCCCATGGTAAAATTGTTAAGAAAAGAAGCACAAAGCCAGGCGTGGTGGTGCATGTTTGTAATCCCAGCATGCGGGAAGCTGAGGCAGGAGGATTGCCATTAGTTCGAGGTCAGCCTGGGCTCCATATGTGAGTTCAGGACCAGCCTGGACTACAGATACGTAGGGTGTTAACCTGTCTCAAATAAAGAAAGAAAGAAAGAAAGAAATACGGGCTGAAGAATCCTGCTGTTAACTATAAGCAGTGACCACAGAAAATTAAATTTCACTTAATAAAAAATATTCCATGAAAGGCTACTCAGAATGCCATGCAATAATACTTAAGAAAAAAATCTTAGAGCCAAATTGGGATTTTATGCGTGTGTGTATTAATCCTGGGACCTATGCATGAGCTACATCCCCATCCCGTTTTTATTTTCCATCTTGAGACAGGGTTGTAAGAAGCTGCCTAGGCAGTACTAGAACTTATAGTCTTTCAGCCTCAGACTCCTGAGTTATGGAGTTACAGGTATATGTCTTTGGTACCTGGTGTATATCGGAAAATTTAAACAGGAAATAATTGTTCCTGATGAAAATAATTTTGGTTAAAATGAAAATATGATGAAAGAAGAAAGTAGCTTAATTGCAATGTGTAGAAAATGTTACAACACATTAAGCCAGCTTAATCTGTTTTTTCTGGAAGGTGCCTTTCTTGTGGAAATTGGTTAATATGAGTGTATTTTTCATTTAAATGTTTTGTATGTGTGTGTGTGTGTGTGTGTGTGTGTGTGTGTGTTTGTGTGTATGCCTTTAGAGAAGCTTTTTGTTAGGTGTTCACAAAAGCATTTGTCATGCAGTGTGTGATCCCTCCCGGCCTGTTATTGATAACTCTAAAGAATGGGCCACAGAGAGTCATTTATTTTTTTTCTTTTTTGAGAGAGAGCCTCTCTCTGTAGCCTAGGCTGCCCTCAAACTCATGCCAGTTATCTGGTCTCAGCCTCCTGAGTGCTGGAATTACAGGCATGTACCACCATATCTGATTTATGTGGTTCTGGGGAGTCGAACCTAGAGCCTTGAGCTTACTAGGAAAGTGCTCTAACACCTCAGCCGCCCCCCCCCCGCC